>AWOL01S0008270.1:143658-161808 GCA_000715115.1 Nicotiana otophora | reverse complement strand
GTATAGTATAGCGCTGAGTGATTGAGTGTGCTGAGCATAGTGAGAGAGAATGCGAGACAGTGAGATTGAGTACTCTGAGAGTGTGAGTACATGAGTACCGTCTCTGAGATATATTGCTTTGACATGCACACATGACATACATGCATAGAGATATATTTTCCTCATGTTGTACAATATCACATCATTCATGATTTCTCACACATGTTGACGNATCTCAGTCTCTGTTGTTATTTATTGATACATCATATCATCATTTTGGGCTATTCTCATGACATTGTGAGCCCATGAGAGAGAGACTGGAGAGATTGATGACTGAGGAAAGCTGAGGGCCTGATTGTGAGGATATCTTTGGGAGCGGACTACACGCCGCAGCAGGCCATGTTGGCTTTATATATATTATACTATTGCACGTGAGTTGTCCGTGCAGATCTATATATTATACTATTGCACGTGAGTTGGCCGTGCAGCACATGAGTTGGCCGTGCGGATCTATATATTATACTATTACACGTGAGTTGGCCATGCAGCACGTGAGTTGGCCGTGCGGATCCAGATATTATTATAACATGTGAGTTATCCGTGCAGCACGTGAGTTGTCTGTGCGGATCCAGATATAATATTATAGCACGTGAGTTGTCCGTGCTTATAGCGCTTGGGCTGTAGGAGCCCCTCATGAGTCTGTACACACCCCCCAGTGAGCGCAATCGACTATAAACAGGGATCGGGCTGCACGCCGTAGCAGGTATAGTATAGCGCTGAGTGATTGAGTGTGCTGAGCATAGTGAGAGAGAATGCGAGACAGTGAGATTGAGTACTCTGAGAGTGTGAGTACATGAGTACCGTCTCTGAGATATATTGCTTTGACATGCACACATGACATACATGCATAGAGATATATTTTCCTCATGTTGTACAATATCACATCATTCATGATTTCTCACACATGTTGACGGATGGGCATAGTGATGCATTTGTTTTACACGGGTTATCTGGAAAGAAAATGAAATATATCATTTATTATTGAAAGGATTTTGGAAAAATTATTGCTTTCAAACTTATTCATATTTTTTTTTTAAAATTTTGGTAAACGATTTGGGTTTTTCACTGAGGTACTTGAAAGGGAAGTACTATTTTTAGAAATCATGATTTAGTTGAGTATTTTATTTCTGAGTTACTTCTTATATTATTGGCTTTACGTTGTTATGGACTGTGGTGAACTATTGGTTTTGGACCCGACCTTGGTAAAATCTCGTCACTGCTTTCAACCTAAGGTTAGGTTTGTTACTTACTCAGTACATGGGGTCGGTTGTACTGATACTACACTTTTGCACATTGCGTGCAGATGTTGGCTGTTGTTGTTGTTGTGCTCGACGGTTGTCGGATTTGAAGATGTACCTGCATTCTTGTTGTAGCTGCCTCTTGTTTATGGTAGCGTTAGATTTATAAAAGCTCTATTTATGTACTATTCAAATAGACTATGTATTTATTTCATCTCCGCTTTATAAACCTTATTCTTAGAAGCTCATGATTTGTACTACTAGTTCTTGAGGAATGTATAAAGTTAAGATAATTATTTACTTAAATTGCTTTAATAATTGTTATTAAAATTTGATATTTGAAAGTTGGATTACCTAGTGAGTTGGGTTAGGTGCCATCACGACTAGTTGAATTTTGGGTCATGACAAAGTCCTACTCCCTCAAGTCAAGGTTAACCACGATACTTACCTCGCTTTGCAACCAAATTCAAGAATCCAATAAACCTTTGCCTCTTGAATTCGTGTCTGAAATCCTCAAATCTAGTCATAAACAATTCAATATGCTCAATACAAATCGTAGGAATTAATTCCATATGAATTTACTAATTTTTCATATTAAAATCCGAAATTCATCTCAAAAATCAACAATGGGGCCCACTTCTCGAATCTCAGAAAAACTTATGAAATTCGAACACCCGTTTCGAGACGAGTCCAACCATACAAAAATTATCAAATTCCGATGTCAAATGGACCTTCAAATCTTAATTTTTTATTTTTGGAAAGTTTTACAAAAATTCCAATTTCTTCCATCTAAATCCGAAATAAATGATGAATATAGACATGAATTTATGAAATGTAATCACTTTGAGATATAGAATACTTACCCAAGTCGAAATCGTGAAAAACCCCTTTGAAATTGCCTAAATTCATGCTTGAAATGTCTAAAAATGAGAAAAATCTCGGACTCTTCAATTTATACACTGCCCAGGGATTTTCTCTTCTGCGATAGACTTGACCGTGCCTGCGGTCTTGCTTCTGCGGAACAAAATGTGTATCTGCGCTGACTTCTGCTTCTGCGATCGAAGGGTCCGCTTCTGCGGACGCGCGGGTGCGTTCAAGGTTCCGCACCTGCAGATCTTTGCCCAGCTTGCCCAGGCCGCTTCTGCGAGGGATTGCTCGCTTCTGCAGAGCCGCTTCTGCGGCCAAGGCTTCGCAGAAGTGAAGGAACCAGAAGCACCAAAATTCCAGATTACTCGGGTTACTCGGGACCCCGTCCGAATATACCAACAAGTCCCATAACATAATACGGACTTACTCGGGGTCTCAAATCACATCAAACAATACCGAAATTACAATTCACACCTCGATTCGAACTTTTAATTTTTCAAACTTTTCAATTTGTAAAACTCGTGTCAAAACATATTAAACGAATGCGGAATGACTTCAAATTTGGCACACAAGTCATAAATGACATAACAGAGCTATTCCAATTTCCAGAATCGGATTCCGGTCACGATATCAAAAACTCAAATTCGTGGTCAAACTTTGAAATCTTTAGCCTTTAAATGCTTAGTTTCCGTTAAATGGTCATAACTTGAGCTAGAGACCTCCAAATTAAATTCCGGGCATACGCCCAGGTCCCAAATCATGATACGCACCTACTGGAACTGTCAAAATATTGATCCGGGTCCATTTGCGCAAAATATTGACCAAAGTCAACTTAGTTGAGTTAGGCTCTATTTCACATTTTAATCAATGTTTCATATAAAAACTTTTTGGAAAATTATACGGACTGTGCACGCAAGTCGAGGAATGATAAATAGTGCTTTTTAAGGTTTTAGAACACAGAATTAATTATTAAATTAAAGATGACCTTTTGGGTCATCACATTAAATGTACTTATACTCTTAATCTTGATAAAATTATTATTAGCTTTGTATATTAGTATTATTTTCATTTATTAAAAGGCGAGATCCTTTCGTGGGTCAACATACCTAGTAAATTAGATATTAAATAATGTACATTGGCGAAGTAATAGTTAGTTGATAGAATCCATGTCTCGGTTTAGAAATTGATGATACACCTTTATGAAAGCTTATATGTTTTTATGTGTAAACCCGGCCGGTGAATTGTGTATCCGACACATAAAATAAGTAAAGCGAAAGTCTAAAGGAAATAATCAATAAATTAAATTGTCAGTAATTTAATTTAATTGATTAGTATCTGAATCTTAACATGAGGAGTTAAATAAGATTTAATGGATGAATTTCAAAATTGAATAAGAAGTACAATTATGAATTTTTAGTGGAATAATTTATAATTAAATATGGTGGATATTAATTTCAAAAATTACAAATTAATTCCATAACTGGAAGCCTTGTTAGTTAAATTATGTGGTCCTTGATGTGCCTAAATAATAAAAAATAAAGTAATCATTTTCCTGGTGGAAAAAAAAAGGCCAAACAGGTTTTGAAAAAGGGTTTTAACCCTTAAAACTTGTGCTATAAATACATAAGGCTATCCACATAGAGGAAGAAGAACACAGTGGCCGAAAATCTCAGCCAAGTTTTCCTAGAAATTTCGCTCACACGAAATTGCTATTTCCGGCTATTATTTGGGTAACACAGTAGAAGACCGTGGAACGTTCGATAATTGTTATCATGCTGATAGTGGAGATTTCATTGAACTGTTGTGGAATTGGAGGCTTCCGTGATAGAGGAGTTTTGTTCACGCTTCAAGAGGTAACCCGTGAAATCTCGTTTATACTAATTGTCTAGATTAAATGTGATTTTGATACTGAGATTGCTTCTGTTGCATAATAATCCAATAAACACATGTTTAACAACAACAACAAACCCAGTAGTTTCCCACGAGTGGAGTCTGGGGAGGGTAAGATGTACGCAACCTTACCCTACCCCTTGAAGGTCAGAGAGGTTGTTTTCGATAGACCCTCGGCTAGATAACGACTGAAAAAGAAAAGGTAATTGCAACAAGTAGGAATAACAGCAAGATGAAATAAGATCGAATCCAACAATGCATTCAAACTCTAGGTAATAATAGCCATCTATGAATAAAATATAACTTACTAACACTAATGCTAGCGAACTGAGTAAGACAAAGAGAAACGCTCGACTACCTACTAACCTTCTACCCTAATCTTTGACCTCTACACTGTCACGACCCGAAATTCCTACCTTCGGGACCGTGATGGCGCCTAACATTTCAAGCCAACGTTAGAATAATATTATCCATTTTAAAACAATTTTAAATTAATTAATAACAAAAAAACAGATGCGGAAATAAAGTCTGAAATAAAGTGAATAATCCATAATAATAGCGATGTCTAAATACTATCTCAGAACTGGTGTCACAAGTGCACGAGCTACTAGAATAATATAAATAAAGGTATGAATAAAAAAGAAGTTGTCTGAAAGAAATACACAACTATGATAAAGTGGAAGGGGACTTCAGAACTGCGAATGCCATGCAGTTATACCTCACGTCTCCTGCGAATAGTTGAATCCGAGCAAATCTACTGTACGCTACTAGGACCAACTCCGGTATCTGCACAAGAAGTGCAGAGTGTAGTATGAGTACAACTGACCCCATGTACCCAGTAAGTGCCGAGTCTAACCTCAACGAAGTAGTGACGAGGCTAAGGCAGGTCACTTACATTAACTTGTACGCAATAATAATAATAACAACAATAATAGAAATAAAACATGTATCTCTTTTCAATAGTTGAAGCATATTCGGCAATCATAACCAATTATTATTTCAATTAGTTTCTGTTGCGGCGTGTAACCTGATCCCACTATATATTCATATTCAATTCTGTTGCGGCGTACAACCCGATCCCAATATATCTTTTCAATCAATTCTGTTGCGGAGTGCAACCCCCTCCTCCAATATATTCATTTCAATCAATTCTGTTGCGGCGTGCAACCCGCTTCTCCAATATATTTATTTCAATCAATTCTGTTGCGGCGTGCAACACGCTCCTCCAATATATTCACTTTCATTTCCGTTGCGGCGTGCAATCCTCTCATCCAATATATTCATTTACCAATTCTTACAAAAAACAATTACTCCAATAAATACAACAATTAATATAAAATTATAAGACAACAAGCATACAATAATTATGATTTATTAGAAAAAAGTGATAACAAGCAGTAATTAATTATGAAAATTAAGGATGTAATAGATATTTTAATAATTAGTATGCTAAACTTCAAATGGAAATTAAGTCACATAAATCAAATAAGCATGTAGGAATTATAGCATGGATTCAAAGCATGATATTGAGCAAAGAACACGAGAGAAATAATTAGTATAATAATTAATTCATGATTTAAAACGATTTATGATTTTTCAAGTAATTATGCAAATAATTAATTTGACGACGTATTGACACTCGTCACCTCACCTATACGTCGTTCACATGCATTTCACATAACAAATAATTTAAGGGTTCTATTCCCTCAAGTCAAGGTTAACCGCGATACTTACCTCGCTTTGCAAACAAATTTCAAGATTCCAATACACCTTTGCCTCGCGAATTCNAGGCAGGTCACTTACATTAACTTGTACGCAATAATAATAATAACAACAATAATAGAAATAAAACAGGTATCTTATTTCAACAGTTGAAGCCAACTCGACAGTCATAACCAATTATTATTTCAATCAGTTTCCGTTGCGGCGTGCAAACCGATCCCATAATATATTCACATTCAATTAATCATGTTATGGCGTGCAACCCGATCCTCAATATATTCATTTTCATTTAATCCCTGTTGCGGCGTGCAACCCGATCCTCAATAAATCTTTCAATCAATTCTATTGCGGCGTACAACCCGCTCCTCCAATATATTCATTTAAATAAATTCTGTTGCGGCGTGCAACCCGATCCTCCAATATATTCATTTCAATCAATTATGTTGCCGCGTGCAACCCGCTCCTCCAATAATATAATTTACCAATTCTTATAAAAGATATTGCTCCAATAAATGCAACAATTGATATGAAATTATAAGACAACAAGCATACAATACTTATGATTTACTTAGAAATAAATGATGGCACGTAGCAATTAATTGTGGTAATTAAGGAGAAAATAAGAAATTTAATAATTAGTATGCTAAATATCAAGTAGCAATTAAGTCACATAAATCAAATAAGCATGTAGCAATTATATCATGGATTCAAGGCATAATATTGAGCAAGGAATATGAGAAAAATGATTAATATAATAATTAATTCATGATTTAAAATAATTTATGATTTTCAAATAATTAGGCAATCAATTAATTTGTCGACATATAGAAACTCGTCACCTCGCCTATACATCGTTCACATGAATTTCACATAACAAATAATTCAAGGGTTCTATTCCCTCAAATCAAGATTAACCACGACACTTACCTCGCTTCGCAGCCAATTTCAAGATTCCAATAAACCTTTGCCTCGCGACTTCGTGTCCGAAAGTTTCAAATCTAGTCACAAACAATTCAATATACTCAACATGAATCGTAGAAATTAATTCCATATGAATTTACTAATTTTCCGGATTAAAATCTAAAATTTATTTTAAAAATTGACAGTGGGACCCATGTCTCGAGTCCCGAAAAAAACTCACGAAATCTGAACACCTGTTCCGATACGAGTTCAACCATATAAAAATTATCGTATTCCGATATCGGATTGACCTTCAAATCTTCATTTTATATTTTTGGAAGATTTTATAAAAAACTGATTTTTCTTCCATAAATTCACGGATTTATGATGTAAATGAGTATGGAATCATGAAATATAATTAATATAGGATAAGGAACACTTACCCTAATGTTTTCCCATGAAAATCGCCCAAATATCGCCTAAATCCGAGACTCAAAACTCAAAAATGAGTAAAAATAGTAAACTCCCCGTTTTATGGGGGTTTTATGTCCGTGGCGCCACAGATGGTGCGGGCTCTTCCTGTGGCACCGTTTCCAGAACTTCAGAAGTAACAACGCCAGGGATAGCGGCTCCCGCTACCCTGGACGCTGACGACGACGGGAAATATCTCCAGACACAGAAATGGGCATAACTCTCTCATACGATGTCCGAATTCAACGATTCTTTTTGATATGGCTCTAAAATTTCAATACGGATTTAATAAATTAATCAAAACTGAATTTGGAGCTCATTTTCTTAATGTTATACCACTTATTCTTGAAACAACGACGTCGAAACATTCTAGAATATCCAAATTAAATTTCGTTAACCATCCGAAATCCATCTGAGGCCCTCGGGACCTCAACCAAATATTCCAACAGTCCCGTAACATAATACGGACTTACTCAGGGTCTCAAATTACGTCAAATAACGTTAAAATTACAATTCACTCCTCGATTCGGACTTATGAGTTTCAAACTTTTCACATTACAAAACTCGTGCCGAAACGTATTAAATGAATCCGGAATGATTTCAAACTTGGCGCACAAGTCAAAAATGACATAACGGAGCTATTCCAGCTCTTGGAATCTCATTCCGAGTCCGACATCAATAAAGTCAAACCCACGGTTAAACTTTGAAAATCTTTAGTCTTTAGATTTCTAGTTAAGTTTGACCAAAGTCAACACAGTTAAGTTTTAAAGCTCTATTTCATATTTTAATTTATTTTTCACATAAAAAATTTTTGAAATAATTTACGGACTGTGCACGCAAGTCGAAAAAAGATGAATGGTACTATTCGAAGTCTCAGATCACATAAATGAATATTAAATTTAAAGATGACCTTCCGGATCATCACACACACCCTCCTATCTTGGTTCATGTCCTCAGTCAACTCCAGTTGCGCCATGTCCCGCCTAATAACCTCTCCCCAAGACTTCTTAGGCCTACCTCTACCCCTCTTTTTGCCCACCGAGGCTAGCCGATCATACATTCTAACTGGGGCTTCTATACTTTTCCTCTTAACATGCTGAACCATCTCAACATCGCCTCCCGCATCTTATCCTTCACAGGGGCCACTCCCACCTTTTTTCCGAATAACTTCATTCATAATCTTATCCAACCAGGTATGCCCACACATCCACCTCAACATCCTTATCTCAGCTACTTTTAGCTTCTGGGTATGAGAGTTCTTGACCGGCCAACACTCTGCTCCATACAACATAGTTGGTCTAACTACAACCTTGTAGAACTTATCTTTAAGTCTCAGTGGCACATTCTTATCACACAAGACACCGGAAGCGAGCTTCCATTTCATCCATCATGCTCTGATACGATACGTGACATCTTCATCAATCTCCCCATTACCTTGTATTATATATCCAAGATACTCAAAACTACCTCTCTTGGGGATGACTTGCGTATTAAGCCTCACCTCCATATCCCCTTCCTGGGTACCGTTGCTGAACTTGCACTCCTTATATTCCGTCTTGGTCCTGCTCAACTTGAAACCCTTAGACTCTAGGGTCTGCCTAACAAACCTCCAGCCTCTCGTTAACACCACCCCGCGTCTCGTCAATTAAAACTATGGCATTAGCAAATAACATATACTATGGCACCTCACCTTGAATGTGTCTCGTCAATGCGTCCATTGCCAAGGAAAATAGGAATTGACTAAGAGCTGATCCCTGGTGCAATCCCATCATAACCGAAAAGTGTTCTGAGTCTCCTCCTGCCGCCCTAACCCGAGTCTTAGCTTCATCATACATGTCCTTAATCACTCTAATGTAGGCTACTGGGACCCCTTTAGCCTCGAAGCATCGTCAGAGCACCTGTCTCTGGACTTTGTCATATGCTTTCTCTTGGTCAATGAACACCATGTGCAACTCCTTCTTCATCGCCCTATACCGCTCCACCAATCTATTCACAATGTGAATGGCTTTCATAGTCGAACGCCCCGACATGAAACCGAACTGGTTCTCAGAAATGTACACACTGGTCCTCACCCTCACTTTAACCACCCTCTCCCAAACTTTCATAGTATGGCTTAGCAGCTTAATCCCCCTATAATTATTGCAACTTTGGATATCACCCTTGTTTTTATACAGAGGAATCATCGTACTCCACCTCCAATCATCGGGCATCTTCTTCGTCCTAAAAATGACGTTGAACAGCCTAGTGACCCGCTCCAAACCTGCCCTACCTGCATTCTTCCAAAATTCCATAGGTATTTCATCTGGCCCAGTAGTTCTACCCCTATGCATCTTACGCATAGCCCCCTCCTCTACTCTTATGCGCCTACAATACCCGAAATCCCGGCACATCTCGGAGTGCTCCAAGTCGCCCAGCACAATGTCCCTATCACCCTCTCCGTTCAGGAGTTTATGGAAATATGTCTGCCATCTTTGTCTAATCTGAGCCTCTTCCATCAAAACTCTACCATCCTCATCTTTGATACACTTAACTTGATCCAGATCACAGGCCTTCCTCTCTCTCACCTTGGCTAGCCTGCATAGCTTCTTGTCCCCGCTTTTGGCCCCAAGCTCTTCATAAAAACGCTCAAACGCCGCAATCTTAGCCGCAGTAACCTTTAACTTCGCCTCCTTCTTAGCCCTCCTATACCGCTCCCTGTTCATTTTCTTCGCCTCCTCGTCCATGCTCTCTATAAACGTCAAGTACGCCACTTGCATGGCTTTCATTCTCTCTTGTACCTCCTCACTCAAACACATGTTCAATTTGTTTAATTGGATTTTTTTTGGGGGGGGGGGGTGGGGGGTGGGGGAGGGACAAAGGGAGGAAAAAATCGAATACTCTTTTTAGCTCTACACCAAATTATGCCTCATCTAGTGTTGTAGAGTTGTGAATTACTAATTAACAGCCACCTTAAAAGATAGGGTCCATTTAATGGACGGTAATAATGACAAGATGAAAATAATGTACAAATATCAAAATATTTGATGTTGAATAAGTTCAAAGATAATATGAAAGTTATGTCATTTCCAATTTCACCCCATCTAGCTGTTTGAAGATAATGTTGATTTCATGACTATATACAGATTACTGTAAAAAACAAATTTAGCGAAAAATAAGACGTACGACATTAATTCACATATATCATGTCATATTAACTACATGTCTCACCAGTATGTGAATGTCTTTCTGTATGCTTAATTTAAGGATACAGTACAAATATGGAAAGAAAAGGGTCTGGAATGATGGGAGAATGACAAGGACAAATTACGGAATAGACACCTAATATAAAGATATTGCTGCTTCAAGGATTACTTTATTAGTTGAGACAAAGTGTTCATGATTAGAACTTAGAAGAATTACAGAATTAGGTCTCCAGTATTTTTAACGTTGTGAATATTAGGTGCTCGCAAAGACAAATTCAACTTTGACTGAGAAATCACATATATTCAAACTCATGCACGCTAAATTTTAAATTCGCTTCTGCTCTCAATTTAGGTCTCTATCCACTATTTTACCAAACATATACTCATATTTTATCGAAGAATTAATCAAAGACAAGAAAAAGTCGTCCATGAAAATATTGTTGTTCAAGTTTCTCAAGTAAACTAGCTTAATGTATCCGTACGCCAATGTTAATATATAACTTAAATTAGATATTATACTTGTTTTATTTGCATATTAATTTATCTGTTACATGTTGGATTCATTTCTGAATTGAGATTGCATACATTCCTTTTGGTTAGACATTACCCGAAATTGTGCAGATGGAATATCTGTGCGATACGATGTGTATAAACTGCAGGGCAAAAGAGGCTTATAATACATGAAGCTTAACATTATTATCCATACAGGCGAACTAAAAGGGAAGACCAAAAGGTTTCTCCGCACAATTTTGGTAACTTTTATATCGACTTTTATACATTTTCTATAAGGCTAGCTGCAGTATATTGGTAAGAAATAAATAAATAGCTGCAGTACTGGATTAGAACTAAGAAATAAATACCTTATAAGAAGGCAAAGTTTTACCAGCTGGTCATCTATAAGAAACCAAACAGTGTTACAGGCTAAATGAAAGATGATTTATTAAGATTTTCTGTACAAAATATAAAGCGGCAAATCTTTTTCTAAGCCGGACCAACTTGGCACGTGTAATTGGAAGTCGAGCAATCAATTCACAACGACCATTTTAGAGAATTTACCAAGAAAAGACCCCAATAGACATGAATGGCTTAATAGTAGTAATACACTGTAAAAAGGAAAAGAAAATTATGGTGAATGGTCAAAGTTGTACTTGCAATAGTAATCCACGAAGAAGAAGGTTTTTTTACTGTAAAAAGATTTAAGTTATATGTATTATCCTTTTATCAGGTTACCAATTAATGATTATAATAAAAATATGCTTATAATCACCTTACAAGTAATCTATGTGTAAATACTTCTTATTCTTATGCTATACATAGAATATAAACTCGCCATAAAAAATTGAGTTTAATTGCTAGCACTAAAGATACAAAATATATATATATACACAATCAAATCATTTACAAGGTTATTATATATTAATTTCCATGATAATCATTAACTAGTAACCTCATAAAAATAATAACTTACTTGTTATCATAGGTTAAACTCATTAATTGTGTAAAACAATTTTACACTCTCGGCATAACTTTAACTTTTTAGAATATGTCTTCTAGCATTAGGGTTTGCCAAAGAATCAAGAGCATCACCTATATAGCTTCTCCAAACCCCTCAAATCTTTTTCACTCATATCCATCATCACTTTCTTATTTAGCTTCTAAAATTATCTGCAGTGCTCAAGAAAAGATGAAAAAACTTCAACTGTTTTTGAAGAGAGAAGACTCCTCAACAAATTCAGCTAATTTTAGTGTGAGATATAAAGAGTGCCAGAAGAATCATGCTGCGAGGGTTGGAGGATATGCGGTTGATGGCTGCCGAGAATATATGCCAACTAGTGGGGAAGAAGGAACAAACAGCACCTTTACTTGTGCAGCTTGCGGCTGTCACCGCAACTTTCATAGAAGACAAGTAGTGGAAACTGAAGTTGCATCTGATTCTTCCTCTTCTTCTTCCTCTACCAATAATTAACGGATAGTGTAAAACTTCTTTTACACTGTCAGTGTATTGAACCTAAACTTATTTGAGATTGCGATTAGTTATTATATAGTTATGCAATTTGTGTTTGAGCATGAGTGGATGCAGTTGTTGAAACTAGGGAAGGCTTCAGCTTCCTTATATTTTTTTGCTTTTAGTTTATGGCTTGCTTATATATGTGAAAGTGAAATCGTTGGTAATGATTTTGCATAGTTGATGATCAAGCTGGTGAACCTCTCATTTGATAATTACAGTTGTCTATTTTTTCTAGTATTTGTCTGAACAAAAAATTAGGCTATAGTATTTTGTTGTTCACTTTTGGTGTTTCAAATCTTTTATACTGTATAGTACTAACCGCATGTGTATATGTATCCATATATTAACCCTAACGAGATAGCAGATGCCGCGAGAGTAAGGAATATACATATATTCTTTAACAACATATATATTCAAAGGAATGTGGTAGGCAAAGGATACATAATTCCTACCAGCAATTAAGTTAAATTCATGTGTCAAAATGATCGTCAAATGTGGCTGATCATGTATGAATCTCAGGGGTGTAGAAGCGTTTAGTTAACAGCAAAACAGAAAGAGGAATGGCAATAAGGGTACTCCATTATTTCTGCTCAACCATCCTTTTTTTAAATTGGATGCAAAAGATGACTAAAATATGGAGTGCTTAATATGCGTCGTTACGAAATCCTCAAAGGCGAATTCCAGTCGATCTCTTTTCTGTACCTACAGAAATCATGCCATCCAAAAGCTTCAAGTCTCGCGGCGCTGCATATAGAAATTAAGATATATCGTGTATTCATAATTGCGGAGCCTTGGCATACCTGGTAAAATTACATGGCAAGAGATTACGGATTCGAGCCGTGGAAACAACCTTTTGCAGAAATGCAGGGTACAATAAACTCTTGTGATCCGTACTTCTCGGACCCCGCGCATAGCGAAAGTTTAGTGTATTGGACTGCCTTTTTACTGTATTTATAGTTGGGAGCATGCTTCACATGTGTCGAGTGGGAAAGTACCTACATCTAGTATCCTCCAAAAACTAGCAATGTGCAAGATTTCTATAATGTCCTAAATCTCAATCGAAGACAAACTATTTGGAAGAAAATAGAGCATCTATTTTTCCACCACGTATCCTAGTTTGACATCAAGCACAATATGAAGTTGTTTCTTCGATTATATTGTCCATCTTTTCAATATATATCGGGCGTCGATTCTTTGTATATAATATGGTATATTAGTTACGTTGAACTCATCTTGAAGTCAATTAGGTTAAATCGAAAAATTAGGGACATATGGTCTCTTCTATTAGTAATTCGAATGGGTAACATTGTGGTCTAAGATCAGGATTGACTTAAAACTGAATACATGAGATTTGTTTCCATCTCCTCTATACATCTTTGTGATGGATAAATCTCCATAAAAAAGTGACGTAAGTATTTCAGCATATCTAAATCTTACTTAAAGTAATGACTAGTAATGTGACAGTTCTTGTACAAGATCGAAATTCCCTGATATCACGCTCATGCACGTTCACTACTACCTAACTGATTGTTCCTTACTTCTTTGAAACTATGTGAATGTAGAATCTTACTTTAAAAGGAAGGGGGAGGAAACTTCATCTGAACATCAGAACACACATCTATTTGCTTCCTTCTCTGCTGTACTATTGCATGCAAATTAGTACTGGTGCTCGGGAATTTGTTTGGACACGTACATTATTTCAAATTTTTGAAATAATATTTGCAAAGATCAACCAATTATTTTAAAAGCGAAATTTAGTCCATTTAACTAACAAGGAAAGAACTCAACGAGTGGCCCAAAAATCATACAGTGCAAAGAAAATAATAATATAATGAACGTTTTGCTCTAATCCTCTATGTGGCCCAGAAGAATATGGAAATGATGGGCTTTTCTCATTTGCTAATACCTTACCTCTTTCTCAACTAGAAAAGCACTACAAGAAACAGCCACATTTCTACATTTAATAGCTTTGTTGTGCTTTAAACCAAAACAAAGCCCATTCAAGACCTAGCTAGCTCTAATCAGATGATTCCTTAAGCTCTCTTATTATTGACAACTCATTTAAAGCCATTTGTCCTTCTTTTAAGTCTTTTCCTCTCTTGCTTCTTTTTCCCTTTCTTTGAAAAATTTCCTCTGGTTTTTGGATCACAAATATAATATATTCATGTTACCCATAGAACAGTACAGTTGAATTTATAGCGTAATTTATAGACAAGTGAATCGATTTGAACCAAAGATATTAAAAAACTAAAAACAAAAATAAGATTATGAAATGAAATAAAAGAAAATGCAAGCCTGACTATGAACTTCGCCTCTCCGATGGCAAAAGTATGAGCAATATTTAAGAATGAAGACTGAAAAAAATGGTATAAAATGAGAGTGGATTGTAGCTTTTGTGTACAGAATATTCTGTGTCTACCAATGATCCTAATTTACATATTTATAGCTTTATTTAGGGAGACAAGATCCCCAAATCAAGCTCCTCTTGAATTAGAATAAAACCGTCATTGATGGTTGCATAACGGTTGGCTATAAATACAGATATTCTCTGTAACGGCTGCTCAATGAATGCTATCTGATGCCAATATTTTGAATCTTTGTTACCGGCTACTCTGTCTTCGGGATTCGTTCAACACCAATTGCATGCTTACATACGGTGTCAGTTGTTTGTTGACTCACGTCCCACTTATCTCTAGTTCCACGTGTCACTTCATCATTCGTCCAACTGTCAAGAGCCAATTTTATCTCATACATATAGTCCCCCTACTTTTCGGTGATGCAACTCAGTGTTACTGAGAAGTAAATAAGAGTTCCTTTATTGGAGTGAAAGTTCCTGAACGGCCTCTGACACGTAAAAGGACGCACGTCTTCTCGCATTTAATGACCCGAACACATGTTGATCCTGGTTCAACAAATATTTCTGCCCGTTTTCAATGTAATCATGACCACGATTTTTGCTATTTATAACTTCTCCACTGCTTATTATTTTTACTCTTTACTTTCACAACTTTTTCCCCTTCTTTGAATCTCTTAAGAATACTTCTGCAACATTCAACCTTCTCAACAAAATTTTTCTTTGTAAATATATGTTAAAACATTTCCCCCCTCGAAAACTCTGGCCCTTTCTTCCGAGGTGGACCAAAGAAAACCAAAACAAATGGAGTTGAGGTTGAATGTGAACCACCTACCATGAACTCCATCATACCTCTTAAACTTAGTACGAAATCTGACCTTCAAGAACAACAAGAACCTGCAAATTCCAAAAGTGATAGATTCTGGCATGTTCATAGGTACCCTTGTTCCATCCGTCCTCCTAGCATCCTTGTCATGAAGGCGGAATGACATTAGAACAACGTCAAAATTCTCACCCCTAATGGGTAGAAAGTGTCACCTTCTCCAAATCAGGGTTCAAGTATGTCTATACATACCCTTTCACTTTGGGCCCTTTCACTTTGGGAGCGGGTGAAGGAATTGACCCAATAATCCTAGATTTTTGCCGCCGGTACCAAGTTTGTTTGGCACAAGTAGGCCCATCTGTATGGCGTATGGTGGCTTGCCTTCGCCGATTATGTTCTGAGAACGTGAAAACCCTAACTCTCGCACATATAATGAACCTCTACTCCCCATAAAGATTTTTCGTGGGGGTGTGCTAAAACTTAGCAAATGTGGTCACCATGCCCTCCTTATCAGCGTTGACGATGACAACGACTGTAGATAGATTGAACGATTCGTTGTTATTGCTACCAAGAATATCATCCCTGCCACATCATCAGCTTTTTCAGAATCATGGAATCTTTTCTGTAGGTCTTCGTACATCCGTTTCGTTTCTATGTAAAAAGAAATCTTTTTGCTAACTTTTGATTTTCTTTGTTCCAACTACTCACTCAAAAAATACCACGAGTTTAAAACCTGGCCTAGTGGGTACAGAAAATGCTGGACATAACTACACAGAGACCTGAAGGTGGAAAGAAATGGCTCCCAAATATGGGTGGAAAGCTAAAAACCATGGGAAACAAAGATTCTTCTTTCCTTCTTTCAATATTTCAATATATCTTGGAAGCAATTTAACTGTCTCCTTGTATCACACAGGACTATCGTAAGGATACGTCATTTGCCCCGATAATGAGGTCTCTATAACCTGGCGGAAGCCACAGAGTTACTGCAGAATGTCCTTAATCGAAAGAGAGCTTGCGAATCTACTCACACTTCTGGTAAAGGTACCTCCTCCTGAAGTTCCCATCCTGAAAACAAGAAACTAAAAAGGAAACGTTCCTCCTCGACTGGGACTCAGGAGAAGAGAATAAAAGAAATACCAACCGGACCGACCACAGTGGTCCCCGATGATGATGAAGGCGCCAATGATGAAGAAGCTTCCCTCCAGAGAAGAAAAAAGCTCTTCATCAGCTCAACCGGATGCTCAACTGGGAGAGCTTCAAAATCCACCGCCAGAAGAAGTTCACGAACTCTGGGGGAAATGGAAATAGTTGAAAACACTTCTTCTCATTTTCGGATTCCCTCATTTGCTTTTGGTCAAAGGAGTCCAATCTCTGACCTTCCTCTACCACTAACTTCTGAGCCGACAACATTCACCCCTCTGTCTATACCCGTTGCTTCTTCTCCACCTGCCTAGGTTGAACAAATAGAGAGTGCTTCTTCTCTGCGGTCACCCGACCATGGAAACTTGGGAAGCACTTACATGGCACCCACTCAGAAACCTCATAGAGAACGAAGTTCCATTCTTTTGGTTTCGTGTGTGTGTCATATACTTTTTAAGCTAGTAGTTCTTGCCAATTATCTGAAGCCGCTAGCCTCAAAAAAAAATTAGAGAAAAATGGACTATCTCTCTGGGGGAGTCTAATAATAACAGAATGCATTGCTCAGAGAAGGTAGCAATCTAACTTCCTTCTACCTTCTTTTAATTTTTACATTGCATTAATAACTTTAGTTCAAACCCTTTTTTCAGACCAACTTTCTTGCTTCCGATGGTCTGTAAAGTTTGGTTCTGGACAAGCAAGATTTTACTTCATAACAGGGTCATCTTTTGGATGAAAGGAATCAGCTTGTCGAGCACCTCCTAGTATTGGAGGAAAAAAATGCTCAAATGGATGACCTCGAGGCATGGTTGGAGCAATCCCAACAAGATAGGATGGCTCATATCCAGGAAGCTTCCCAGCTACATGAAAACCTTAAAGAAGCAAAGGCTAAGTGGTTTGAACTTCATGATACTATGACTGTTGTTGTTGAGCGTGAGTCTGCCTTCATAGAACACGTCAGTAACTTGGAAGCTAGCTTACGCTCTAAAACTGAGGAGGCCAATGTTGCTGAAGAGAAGAGGGCAAGAATGGAGGAAAGACCCAAATGGGTCATTGAGCAAAATCAACTCCATTCAAGAACCAATGTATAGCTTGACTGCAAAATCAACATTATGAAGGCTAAAAATGAAAAGCTCCAATCCAAGATTGAAAAACTTCAAGCTAAACTTCATGACCAAGAGGATTCAATAGTCGAGAAAACCTACGCTATTTATCATACGAAGAGGAAGACATTGGAGAAGGCCAAAGAGAGCATTGCCAACATTGATGAATGTATTGGCAAGGCCAGGAGCTAGAGATAACTGCTCACGAAAACCTCCTTGCTTGGCCCATTGCTTCTGATTCTTCGAATGCTAACTCTAAGTATTCAGGAACTGAGGGAGAGACCAAAAAAGATGAAGGCCTTGAACCGGAAGCAGAACAGTCTTCCCTTGATAAAGAAAATGAAGACTCTACTCTCCCTTCGGGTTCTGGCGGCAAGAACTAATGCTCTCTCTCTCTCTCTCTCTCTCTCTCTCTCT
>AWOL01S0008270.1:93527-141350 GCA_000715115.1 Nicotiana otophora | reverse complement strand
TATATATGTATATATATATATATATATGCCAAAACTTTCTTACTAAGTTTGGCCTTTTAATTAATAAAAGAAACTCTTTGTTAATTGTTGTACAAAAAATATTCTTTTTCATTTACTGACAAAGCTTCGGGAACCTTTTCACATCCGTTAGCTTTTGACTCCGGGCATAAACACTTCAAAAATATACCCTTTACTATGAGGGTATAATAAGAGAGGGCTCTTATGTTTATGGTGGTCTTGAAGAGGACGTCTCATGTTCATTCCGGCACAAGCATTTGAAGTTTTTGTTAACTTTCAAACGATAAAGTAAATTAACTTATCATTTGTACAAGAAATAAGATAAAAATAAAAGAACTTAAATTTATTCCCTCTATCTGTAAACGTACATTTACATAAACATTCATTCGCTTAAGTAAATAGAGTTGTCAATACATGTAGCTAACTTGTACAACTTATTTCTACGGGGTTGATCGTGCAGTCCCCGGTCCTGATAAGATATTGATCCCTGTTCTAACAGTCCCCGGTCTTCGTGACACTTTTAATGCCTTGTCATGCATTATCCCTCTCCCCCCCCCCCAGCGTTTGGATGCTAAATATGAGAATTCGAACACTGGAAGTCTTGCATGACATTTCCTGCGTAGTATGTTTTACATTGTTGTCTCATTAATGGAAATAGCTTGTGGATGGTTAAATAATATGTTTACATTGACGCCTCATTTGAGAGATGTGATATGCTATCAAGCCAAAGATTATTTAACCATTCACAAGTTGTCTGCCACACGAGTCGATTCACTAGTGAAGGAATCTAAAGCCTTGACACTGGAAGTCATGCATTTGCCGATGATCCTTCCTTCATAGTATGCTTTATATTGCTGCCGCATTAAAAACCTTGCCAGAAAAACTCAATTGGGGCAAACACTTTGGCCGAAAGAAAAAAGAGTGTAGTACATACTTTCAATATCAACAAGGATCTTCAGCAGTAATACCTTTTGAGGTGAGTCACGTTCTAATTGCTTGGCAATTTAACTCCATCTTGATTTTCTAATTCATACGAACCTATACCGGTTATAGTTGAAACCCAATAAGGTTCTTCTCATGTTGGTCTCAGCTTCCCAGCGTTAACTTCCCAAGTAGTTTGAGTGACTTTTCTCAATCCCACATAACATTCCACATCTATCATGCCATCATAGAAAAAGTACGATAATCTCATAATCAACTCTGAGTCACAAACAAACTACATACTCAATTGGCCAGGAACTTCCATTTCATCTCATCTAGGAGAAAATTACAATACGCAACATGTTTCTCACACCGGTAGGAAATATACACCTCTAACCGTGGTAGAAATTCTCGAGAGCACTTTGAAATCCATTTGCATACAATCAAGCCATCAGAACTGAATCTCTCTAACTCAACCAAGCCACGCGAGTCACCAAACCCAAGAGTACTGCTACAAAACACCTGTAGAGATTCACCATATCATGAGAACCAAAAGAATCGAGCATATCATTACCCTATTGATCCAACCTACTACCAGGTTGCCCTATTTCTCCGAGTTCCTTCCGAATTACCCTCAAGTTGGCACTCCTCCTCGCCATAATACCATGATCCTCAACCAAGACTCACCCCAAAAGATCCTAGAATAAAACCACACCGCCCTAAGGCCCAAACGTTGTTGTATTCCCTCTTAAACACCCCAAAAGTATAACAACCAAGACACCCACTCTGAAGAGACCTTCTATGAATCTAAAGCGCTTTTCGTTCACCTTACTGATGCTGAAATGTAGAATCCATAATGATATATAAATGCCACAAGTCTTGACATCATCCAATGAAAAATCTCATATCCTAGCTATATACAAATCCGAAAAAATTCACAATTGCTACATAAAAATCTTGAATTTATTAGAACTTTCTCGAGAGTCATCCACTCTGCTCAAATCTCAATTGCACCACCCCAAACAGGTCGAACGACTTGTGCCCCATTAGCACGACAACACCCACAGAAGTAACCCCGCCTTAACGCAACCAAGCAAATTCCCACTCCATGCACACTACATCCTTCACGAATAAAACCTCAATCATTCCATAATTCCTATATACCCATAAAGTATAATACACCATGCATCCAGAAATTTCCTTGCTTAAGTCATCCTCAAAACCAGACTCTACAAGTCATAACCGGTCCACACGTATGCCTCAGACCGAAACCAATACAACATGTAATCATGTAATCAAATCGTCGATAGCAGACTCCCCTACTTGGCTAAAATCCATAGATCAAAACACTCGATAACTCACAATACCCATACTCTATTACTGCTATAATACCGCAGTAAGATTCAACTAAATCCTCCATAAGCTCATGTAACACAAATCATATAATACCTCAAATCATCTGCTAAGCTCGCGTTCATCCTCGTGACAGTCAAGCCAACCTCCTTAAGCGATCCAAACTCAAGTTGCTACATATATAACCCACCAGTAAGAGATAACTCTCCACATAAACAACATAGGGATCACACAACCTCAAGACACCCCGCATGTGATAACTCACCTGCTTAACCTCAAACTGACATCTCTTTTCGCCCTTTCACAGCCACAACTCCTATGCAATCACTTATTCTTCCTGAGTCTGAACTCACCAACAAGTCATGAGAATCTAATTCATTCCACAATTAAACAACATGAAAGATCCTTCAACACACTCATAACTCGAGACTATATGTCAAATCACGACAGAAATCAAGCACCCAATAGTCGTTTTACATCTCAAGAAAACTCTTCTCATCATACTCAAACCATCTGAACACATCCTGCAGCCACATCTTACTCATCACATAGCCATCCAACTACTCATCGAGCCACAAATTCCATTAATAGGGACACTCCCGGACTTATAAGTCCAAAAGCATGTGCTCACATAACCAAAATCCCCGTGCTCAAGCTACAGTCAAAACCCGGCCTCAAGTCTTCCAGACTGGCCCATCATCAGCACACCGAAATCACATCTCGCACCTATTCCATGGAATCACAAGACGGCGATGCAGAGTTGATACCGAGCGCTCACATATGCACCCGAATGCGTGGAAGGAAATGTTTCAAGCTGAATCAATTCCGCACGATAAGGAAATAAAGATGAGAAATTATCCTAAATTCACTGTAGCCTCTCCAAGATAGGTATGGACGTCATCATACCGAT
Source organism: Nicotiana otophora (assembly GCA_000715115.1). NCBI lineage: Eukaryota > Viridiplantae > Streptophyta > Magnoliopsida > Solanales > Solanaceae > Nicotiana > Nicotiana otophora. Next base: position 138,148 of record AWOL01S0008270.1, on the reverse strand, counting down.
GCGCAAGACTCTACTAGACACTTGATCATGACTCGTAGAACCTATGAACCTAGAGCTCTGATACCAACTTGTCATGACCCAAAAACTTAACCGTCATGATGGTACCTAACCCGACCTGCTAGGTAAACCAATTAACAATAAAGCACAATATAATAATACCGATGTGAGTCAAAGATGAGATAACTGAATTTTAGACAACTCCCCCAAGGACTGGTAATACAAGTCATGAGATTCTAAGATTTAGAGTTTACAAAGCTAGTATGAAATAAATACATCATATGTCCGAATGTACATAAACAGATTTTTATAAGTCTAGGGCTACCATGAACAAGAGGCAGTTGTAACTGGAACGCAGGTACGTCTTCAATGCTAGCTTCCTTCATACACAGCAACATCAACATCCAAAATCTGCACGTAAGGTGCAGAAGTGTAGTATGAGTACCACCGGCCCCATGTACTCAATAAGTAACAAACCTAACCTTAGGTTGAAAGTAGTGACGAGCTGGGACAAGGGTCAGAGTCCAACTCCAATAACCAACAACAGTTCATAACAATATAATAAAAGGGTACATGAAAATAACTCAGAGGTAAGATGCTCAACTCGTTTACAGTTAGGGAATAGACATGCTTTTCAAGTATGACAGTAAATCCTTGATCTTTCACCAAAAGTCCCAAAAGCATACGAGTAAGTTTGAAAACTGAGATTTGTCCAAAAACTTTTCAACAATAAATAAGATGTTTTCATTTTCAGATAGCATGATGAAAATACATCTCTATGCCTACATGTCAAGATACAGGTAAGATCATGAATGTCACCAAAATCGGGTAGCAGAAGGAAATGCATCTCTATGTATGTATCTCAAGTACACATGTCAAATGCAATGTATCTCAGTGATGAACTCATGTACTCACACTCTCAGATTACTCAATCCCATGGTCACACTCTCTCACTCATCACGCTCAATACTCTGCACTGTACAGGGTAGATCCAGCCCAACCAAACATAAATACAACCTCACGCTCAGTACTGCATATGGCCAATCTATCCCAAGGAAGATCCATCCCATATATATATATATAGGCATAGTTTGTGCCTGAGCTGGCCCCGCTGGCTCAACTATATCTGGAACCTGCTCCTGAGGTGGAGCAACTGGTGGTTCTACATGTGATGTTCCAACTGTTGTGCAAGCTACACCTCGACATCTACCACGGCCTCGGCCTTTGCCTCTCGTGGCCCTAACTGGTGGCTGGCCGTCCGATTCTGTAGTATGTGACCTCACCATCTGTGAGAGAATATAATAACAAAAATTTAATTTCCGAAATCAACCAATTCGCACGACAGAATACAAGAAAGTAAAATTTTCCTAAGGGTTCGACAGCCTCCCGAAGATAAGTACAAACGTCTCTGTACCGATCCGCAAGACTCTACTAAACCTGCTCATGACTCGTGAGACCTATGTAACATAGGCTTTGATAACAACTTGTCACGACCCAAAATCTCACATGTCGTGATGGCGCCTATCTTAATACTAGGCAAGCCGACAACCTCAATAAACTACAATTTATTTTAAGTTTGAAAACACTATAAGTAAATTTAAGAGTAAAATTCCGCAAACTTTTGATACAAAATACTCTCTTTATACAATACATTCCCAAAACTCGGTGTCACTGAGTACATGAGCATCTAAATGACAACAGAATCTGACTGATAAAAAATACTGTATGAAAATATACAACAACACAAATAACTGAAAGGGAAGAGAGTCAAGGTCTGCGGACGCCGAGCATCTACCTCGATAGTCTCCAATAAATAAATCCATAAATCTAGCAACCACCGTATCCGGAAGTACCTGGATCTGCACACAAAGTGTAGAGTGTATTATGAGTACAACCGACCCCATATACTCAATAAATAACAAGACTAACCTTTGGGATGAAATTAGTGACGAGCTCAACATGTACAATCCATTATAGAAATAACAGTACAGAAATGTAGGCATGCTTTCAAGTTCAACAGTTAAACTCAATACAAGTAAAATAGATCAATTCTGAATGATCTGAGGAATATGACATCTCTATATCTACGTACCAATGTATATGCTGCATGTGATGCACCTTAGTAGAAACCTCATGTACTCACAATCTCAAAATACTCAATCACTCAGTATTGTATATGTCCAATCCAGCCCAGGGAAGATCCATCCTATATATATATATATCAGCTGACAGTCAGTCACTCAGTACTGTATAAGGCCAATCCGGCCCAGAAAAAATCCACTCCCAAATATAAATGATTTGGGCAAGATCCATGCCTAGGTAAGATCCATCCCTCAATATAAATCAGCTACGCTCACTGTGGGTGTGCAGACTCCGGAGGGGCTCCTTCAGTCCAAGCGCTATAATAAGCCAGATCCAGGCATAAATAAATACAATATGTTGCGGCATGCAGTTCGATCCCATAAATATCACTCATAATCAGGCCTTCGGCCTCACTCAGTCATCAATCTCTCCAGCCCCTCGGGTACACAACGCTCATACTAAGCATCCCCAATCAATGATACGAGATATGACAATACACCATAACAGAGACTGAGATATTATGTGTAATGATGAATGCGACTGAGTACATAACTGTAATTAAGAAAATAATTCAACAGCTAAGAACGACCACTGTGGGTCCAAATAGTACCAGTATATAGCCTAAACATAATTTCTAGCATGAATTATAGCTCAAGTGCTCTAACACATAGAGTACGGTAAAAATGTTCAGATAAAATATCTACGCAGTTTCATGGAATCTACTAAATCATAATTTACACGGTGCACGCCCACACGCCCGTCACCTAGCATACACTTCACCTCAACATCAATCACATAACACTTAATTCGGGATTTCATACCCTCAACATCAAGTTTAGAAGTGTTACTTACCTCGAACAAGCCAAATCCAACACCGATCAAGCCAGACGATGCTCCAGAAATTCTATCTCTCACGTACCGCACTTCGAATGACTCAAAACTAGCCAAAAGCAACTCAAATACATCAAATAATGCCAAAGGAATCAAACCCAATAAATAAAGGTCGAATCTTTACTCAAAAGCCCAAAATTAACCAAAAAGTCCAACCTGGGCCCACTCCTCGAAACTGGATGAAACTTATAAAATCCGACAACCCATTCAATTATTAGTCCAGCCATACTAGTTTCACTATAATCCGACTCCAAATCGATGTTCAAAACTCAAAAATTCACTTTATAAAATTTTAGACAAAAACCACCAAATCTCACTTTTGAAATCATCAACCAATTGCCAAAAACAAAGTCAGATTCATGAAATATAACAAACATATAAGTATAAAATGCTTATCCCAATCCATGTGATAAAAATTACATCAAAAATCGTCCAAATCTGAGCTCCCCAACTCAAAATATGACCAAATGAACAAACCCTTGATTTATATGCTTCCGCCCAGCTATTCTACCTCGTTTCTCATAACAAAGGATCCCAAAACTCACTTTTAATACCTCTAATAGATTCCTTGTAAAATTCTAGTCAAGTTAGGCTTTTGAATCACTCCATTTGACCTTATAATAAAGGAGATATATTGGTTTCAATATTTGCAAATAGTGCAGATTTTTAAATACAAATGCAACGGCCATTTCGTAATTAATCTGCAAAATCTAGCAACCCACTACATAGTAAAATGACCACAAATTCCTCATATGATGTCAAAACTTGATGATTCCAGTTATTATAATTCTAAAATTACGATACAGATCTAATGCTTCAATTAAAACAAAGATTGGAGCTCATTTGCTTAATGCGGTACCATTTATGCTTGAAGAAACGATCGAAACATTAAAACAAAACGAGCGCAACACAACCCAAACCTATCTGAAACTCACCCGAGCCCCTCGAGACCCCGTCGGACATACCAACATGTCTCATAATATAACATGGACTTACCCGAGACCTCATACCACACATAACAAAATCGAAACGATAAACCGCACCTCAATTCGAACTTAACTGAACTTTGAACTTTTAACTTTCAAAACTCGCACCAAAACATATCACATCAACCCGAAAATGAACCCAAATTTTGCATACAAGTACCAAATGACATAGCGAAACTATTTCAATTTCCGGAACTATAATTCGAATCTGATATCATCAAAGTCAACTCTTGGTCAAACTTATGAACTTTCCAAACCTTCAAATTTCCAATTTTCGCCAATTTGCGCCGAAACCTTCTAGAAACATCCAAATAAAAATCCGAGCATATGTCCAAAATCATTATTCGGGCCTAACTAAACCATCAAAACTCTAATTCGATGTCAAATACTAAAAAAAGTCAAACTTGGTCAACTATTCTAACTTAAAGCTTCAATCATGAAATTCATTCTTCCAAATCGATTCTGAATAACCTGAAAACCAAAACTGATGATTCACATAAGTCATAATACATCACTCAGAGCTACCCATACCTTCAAACTACCGAGCGAAGTGTAAATTAAAAAAAAAACTGGCCAGGTCATTACAGATCATAATTCCCATATTTATAGGCTTATTTGGGGAGACAAGATCCCGAAAATCAAGCTCCTCTTGAATGAGAATAAAACCGTCATTGATGGTTGCATAACAGTTGGCTATAAATGAAGATATTCTCTATAACGGTTGCTCACTGAATGCTATCCGATGACAATATTTTGAATCTTTGTTACCGGCTACTATGTCTTTCGGATACGTTCGGCACCAATTGTATGCTTACATCTGGTGCCAGTTGTTTGTTGACTCACGTCACACCTGCCTCTAGTTACATGTGTCACTTCGTCATTCGCCCAACAGTCACTAGCCAATTTTAACCCATACAATTCATATATCTAAATAACATCTCTCTATATCTTATTTTTGTCGTCTACTTTCTATGTCCTTTTTTATTTGGAGAACAAGATAACAAATGGAAAAAAATAATATGGTAAACCTCAAACTCATACGCACATGAGGGGTTGTATATGGGTCAAAAGTTAAACCTTATTGCCATTGATAAATAGAGTCCGGAACCAAAATGATACTTTTTTTGACTCATGACACAAAAATAGGTGAAAAAATAGTTGATGACATTTTTATATGTAGCGCATTTATTTAATGCGCTATACCTTAACGGCTAGTTACTCCGTGAAGCTATAGAACATGAAATACATGCGCTATGCTTATTATTTTCAAAGACTCAGTATAGCGCATGAATTACATGCGCTATACATGAACATAAAAAGGCGGTCAGATATAGCGCATGTCATTCATGCGTTATACTTATATAAAAATCACAAAACCTCTTCTTCCCCGACAGAAAAGGCAAAACGATCCCCCCTATTTGTTTTTTCAAAGCTCCATTGGAGCCCACTTTGTTCCCTGAAAACTTGTGTCGTTTATATTTTATTGATAAAAGACACGTTCCAAGGTTGCCTCGTGAAGTATTACGCGATTTGTGCTCGATTCGATTTTAAAACTGGCAAAATTTCTCCGTTCAAAAATAGGTATTTCAAAATACTTTTTTACTATGAGTTGTGTATATATATTTGTGTAATTAGTTCGTAGCAATGTATTGCATGATTTTGTGTGGGTGTTTTTTACCTTTATTAATATAATTTTAGCAAATATTTTTTAAAGTTGTTTATTATACCATTATAATAAACTTGTTGAATATTTTTATAATTGTACAACAGAAATATGTGCCTTTAGTCTTATTTAGTTCCCTTTAGTAATGTCCTTTAGTGTAGTTGAATTATAAATACATTATAATTGGTATTAGTTGAAGTTATTTAGTGCCACTTAGTGATGTTCCTTTAGCGTTATTTAGTGCCCTTTAGTACTCTTTAGTATCCTTTAGTGTAGAACAATAACTATGTATCGTCATTAACATAGCCGATTAGAGTAATCAATTACGGATCAGATATTAATCATTTATTAATCGTATAGTAAAAGTATTATCATATATGAATCAAATAAATCATGATAAGTTAAATAAATTAACGTTTGAGTATTTTTTACTGATGAATAATAAAATAATTAGTTGTTAGTATAAAATAGACTCTGCCAGATTTTTGTATAAAATATAACAAATTAACATACAAATCTTTACAAACGAAATAAATAATTCATAATAGTTTATATAAAAATAATTATTAAAACTTTAAAAATTATATCGATTAGTTATACAAATTAAGTATTTAGTATTATCTTAATGACGAACAAAATTGTTAAAAAATTGACAGTACATAAAAGAGAGTGTGCCATATTGTTTGGTAAAAGGTAACAAATTAACATATCAATCGTTACAAACGCAATAAATACTTGATAGTACTTTATATAGAAATAATTATTAAAAATATTTAAAATTATCTCGATAAGTTAAACAAATTAAATATTTAGTATTGTTATAATGATAAATATGATAAAAAGTTGACAGCATAAATAAAACTCTGTCGCATTTTAGTCGTAAAATCCTAAAACTAATATATATAAAAATAAATACTTTATATCAAATTAAGTAATAATATAAAAATGTATGAATTATATAATAATATAAAATTTTATGAATTAAACAATAATATAAAAAATATCGCAAGATATTTCGAGATGTTAGAATAACATTTTAATTAACATTATTCAATTTACAGACATCATCATGGATCGTCCATGATTGACAAGGTGGGTTGCTCTGATGGTAAGCACCCTCCACTTCCAACCAAGAGGTTGTGAGTTCGAGTCACCCCAAGAGCAAGGTGGGGAGTTCTTGGAGGGAAGGATGCCGAGGGTCTATTGGAAACAACCTCTCTACCCCAGGGTAGGGGTAAGGTCTGCGTACACACTACTCTCCCCAGACCCCACTAGTGGGATTATACTGGGTTGTTGTTGTTGTTGCATCATGGATCGTCCGTTTGTGCATCCTGGAACTGCTTCTCGAGAGCTAATTTTGCTCCAGGCAGGCCATAGGTATTCACACATCTAGGATGGAGAGTTGCTTAGTCGGAACTTTCACTCGAGACGTATTGATGATTTTTGGGAGTTTATTAGGGACCACCCACTTTATCCTCGTACAGTTGTATGCCTTCATCAGACTGGTTTTTACCGGATTATAGAGGTCGACTGGTTGCAGTTCGAGTGGCCCCTAATCACGGCTATGATCGAGCGGTGGAGATAAGAGACTCATACATTTTATTTGCCTATCGGCGAGGCGACCATCACGCTAGAGGACGTGGAGGTATTATTCGGGTTGCCCGTTGATGATTTTGTTGTCCACTACCCGCCTGCTCTTAGGGAGTATAGGAGGCACGACTATCTACAGATGTTGCAGAGGCTCAGTGGATTCCAATCGGCGGAGCAAGGTGCTATTAATGGCATTAGTAGATTGTAGCTATCGCCTATTAGGCAGCATCTGGAGGCGCTGCACGAGCAGATCACGGATGAGTCACCACTTCAAGCTATTGAGCGGCAGTCGAGGCTGTTGATCTCGATGATATTTGGTGGAATTCTTTTCCAGAACACTTTGAAAAACCTTGTGAGCCTATGTTTCTTGCATCATCTAGAGCGCTTAGATCACTTACCCATGTATAGCCGGGGTGGAGTCGTTCTAGCGTACCTTTATAGGTAGTTGTGCGGGGCGTCGATAGGTCGTGTAAGAGACATTGTTGGATTTATTCCGCTACTGCAGGTGATAACATTAGCAGGGTTTTTTCATGATTTTCACAGATATAGTAAAAATTACTCAAATTTACGTCCACAATCAATATAGGTTTGGGCTTAGGAGAGATTCTTGCAGATGCAGCCCCCTCCTCGACCACTAGCTCTAGATGTACCACCTCGGCCATTTCTACTACATGCTAGGAGATGGGTAGATAGGTGAGGTCGCGCTTGTGATGTCGAGGCTCGACACCATCTCCCTTATTACAGGGATATATTGGATCTACTTGAAGATGCTCAGCTAAATATTTGACTAAGTTTGTTTGATAATGCTTGATTTGTCTTGCATTTTACTCATTATTCTTGTGTTTAATAAATAGTTCATACGGAGGCCATATAGCAACGAGCTCATTGCCGGTTTGCCAGATTATTGCTCACGCGGTCGATCTATGTGGATGTATGAGGTCCCACTGATATGTCTCGATATAGTCGAGCATCATCCGACGGAAGAGTCATGTGACAGTTTGGTCGTCGACTTATACATGCTCCTCCCAGTTGGCATGCCATACATTACAAGTGGGATGATCGCAGTAGAGTTGACCAGGCATACTTGGTCTGGCTAGAGGCCTAGATAGAGTACTGGGACCAGAGATTGGGCTTGCTTCCACCATACCCTCCACATGATCGTGTTAACAGTGAGCATGAGTACATGGCTTGGTATCGTCGTGTTACTCGCACTCTAATCATTAATCCCATTCATCAGGAGTGTGGTCGGTACGTTTCATATGTCGGGAGGTATGAGGCACTGATATGTTATTTGATATAGGCAAAATGGCCTACGGGTCACTTAAACTTGTACTCAATTGTTAACCCGGTACATAAACTTTGTGCTTTCTCATTTGAACACCCCAACTTAACTATTCGTACATCAATAGATACCTTTGACCGTTGACTATGCTTATGTGGCAATATCATATGTGATATGGCAATGTTGTGTGTAATTCACGCAAATTAGGCGCGTGAATTCAGCTTTTTTATGTAAAAAAAATACTAAAGCATAAATAGACTTTAAAATGAAAAGATAAGACAAAAAGTAAAATAAAGAAAAAGAAAAATCATGTGAGTTCCACCGTCCCCTGGAAAAAACTTACCTGCACCGGGTGTTTACACCAATTTTAATTAAGTTAATCATGCATAGAAAGGAAAATTAAAGTTTATTAGGAGTCTTTTTTCAATAAATGATTTTTTTAAGAAGATAATAGTGCCATAATAAAAAGATTTTAGGGCTCCGTTTATGTCTTTGTTATAGTTCGTCAATCTTCTTGAAAGATTTAGTTTATCAAATGTAAGACTGTCATATTACTACCTCAATTACCTACAACCAAAGAAAATTTGTTCACCCTTCTTCGTAAAGGAATTAAACCTCCAAAAACCTGCGACATCTAAAGCTAGAAAAGTAGAGGAAGAGAGATCTAGTTTCTTGAGATTGGTACCAAGAGCCTTTTTGGTGGAATAAAGCTTTGCTTTTTGGAATATTTTTTTCAAAATGTATTCTATTTTAATGGTTGGCCAGCACGTACTTTGAGCAGATAATTATTGAAAAATCTTGGCCACAAGGAATAAATGATTGTATTATAAAAAGGGAAATTTTTAAATGGCAATAAAGAAATAATTTCTCAACTTCTTATCACTCCATAAGAATAATTGGAATATTTTGGCCACAAAAATTGATAAAAATGATTCATTATTTTTATTCAATCTATTGACGTTAAGAGCACAAGGGAATAGCAAGGTTGTTTCCCCTAAAAGTTAGATTACAATTGAATTTATATGCGGTTTTAAGGATACATGATATAACTTGATACAAATTAAGGAAACAGATTAGAATTGAAATTGACGATAAAAGAATTAATGCAAACCACACGAATCGAGCAGCCTTAGCTCACGAGTTCGATCACCCTTGATCCGAGAAATGTCTCAACTGATGTATGAACAGAATAACAAGATGATAAAAGCTAGAAAATGATAGTATATTGATTTATGTTGCGTAATGTGTCCCTTTACAAATGATCAGACTCCCTTTATATAGTAGGGCAGTCCTACTCGTGATACAATTCTATACAAGGTAAGAAATCTCATGATTTGCTAATCAATCGGCTTATCCTTGATACGTGCCGAGATTTTTGCCATGATCTACAACCGATCGCGGATATTTTGTCCTTCTGTTATTCAGCTTGGTAAATTTTCCTCGATCTCGTCTGATCTCGATTTTGTTCGATGACATTGTCTCGAGTTTAACGATATAGCTTCATACCTCGGTTTGATATAATTCGAGGTTGAACTTCAACCTACCATTTTTCAATATCGATTAGTCGCACAAAAGACGAATACAGTTTTGACAGTATACAGATAGTCCACTTGTTTCTCGGAGAGAAGAGGACGAGAAATGATATGAACATCCGAATCCCCTCTCGATGGGCGATGACGTAAGCGACAAACGGATATCAAAACGTCATGTCGGCCCTGTTACCAAGGCATTAAATGCGTGTCAGTTATTGGTCGGCCACTACGGGTTCTGAACCGTCATCAGCAAGCTATAAAGACCCTAACTTTCATTTATTCAAACTTCACGTTCAAAGCTCCTCCAATTCTTGTTCTTCAAAAATCCCTTTGCTCTCCAACTCTTGCACCCAAATTTCTTGTGTTTTTAGAAAACCGCTAAACACACCTTCCTAAATTTTTTTTCTTCTGTTCTACAATGGTGAAAACTTCTAAGACTGTCCCGCAAAAGGAGGCCACCTCTTCATCATGGCCCGCCAGCGACGGGGCTGCGGCGGAACCATACCCTGAGGAGTTCGTTCCTGCAGGGTGCCTGACCGTTGCCAATTTTAAGATTGAAAAAACTTCCTCGATACCGGGTCGATGCGAGCCGGTCTCGAGGTACATATGTACAATCACCGATGATCTCCTCACCAAGGTTAAAGAAGATTGCAAATGGGCCAATAAACACGTGGTGGTGCCTTCGCTTGAGGAGTCAATCACTACCCACGTGGAGGGATTTTTAAGTGTTTATACTTACCCCTTCACGTTGAGTCCCTTAGACCCGATCATTATTGCCTTATGTAAGAGGTACGACGTGTCTCTTGGCCAGATTCACCCTTCGTTATGGAGAATAGTGATTCTCATTTGATTCTTTGTAAACAAGATCGAAGGGTGTTCCTTCACCCTCGATCACCTTATGCGTCTCTACAGTCCCCGACTCTATCGAGGGGGGCTAATCAAGCTGGCTCCCAGGGGCAGTAGGGCCCCGTTTTCGAGTATAGATGAGGCTCGGGACCAAGGTTGGATGGGCCGTTTTGTTCGAATAAAGATTTCAGATTTGATTCCTGTCGAGGACATTCCATTTCCTGAGAAATGGAACATGAAACGTAAGTATTACTTTGCCTTGAAGATTTAATCTATTGTTTCTCCTCTTATCTCCTTTTTTATGGGTGTTTTTAGTGTTGCAGTTGTGGACCAGATGTCGGATGTGGTTCCCCAACTCAAGGAATAGGTTGAGGACCTTGTGTCACAGAGACCATACTCTGAGCGTGCTTGGATGGAATTATCTAAGGGTCGGTGGGAGGCCCGTAATCATGGTAAGTTTCCTTTTCTTCTTCGATAAGGTTTTGACTGCTTCCTTGTGTTGTTTAATTCTTATAGGCTCTATTTTCTTTGTAGGTCTCCCCAAGGACGTTGCTATGAGGCCTCTATCTGAGGGTGTGGATGTGCTTCTCGAGTCCCCTGCTCCAAGGCAAGGTGTTGATAAGAAAAGGAAAAGGGCCTCGCGCCCTCTGGACTCGGAGAAGAAAATATCAAAGAGGAGGTTGGTGCGTAAAGCTAAGGAAAGTACCAACGCCCTCCCATCGGACTCGATACGCCGACTGAGGGATTGAGTCCGAAGAAGAAGAAGATAACTCTGAGCTAGTGGCTCGGGTGCAGACCATTTTACCTCGAACTAAGGAGGCCGTTGAGAAGGCATTGGCCGGTACCTGCGAATCAGAATGGGGTACAACCGCTTTGCCTCAGGCCAGGGAGGTCGAGATAGAGATCAGGGCCAACACTTCTCGGGCAGAGGGAGGTTCCCCGAGAGACGAGCTTGGGGCGATCGACCTTACCGGGTCCTCTCAGATCTTAGATGCCATGATACGTGAGCCCGGTATGCTAGAAGTTCGTTCTTATGAGGAGCCTCAGGGGGCGACAGATATCCACAACTTCTTGGATGGGTTAGAGTCCATTGCCTCAGAAGATATCACCGGGCTTGATGACTTTCCGGTGCCAATGAAGGTACCATCATCGGGTGCTAGTGGGTCTTCATCGAGCCCGAAGCTGGTAGATCGGTTCTCGGCCCCAAGTGTTAACCCTGACCGCAGGCGGTCGATAGTTTTTTCTATCCCGGAGGATGCCTGGGTTATTTCTGCCCCTGTTGGGGTTTCTAGCTACCTCAATTGCTTGGTGATCAAAGAGGACCGAGCCATGATAGATGTGGTGGAAGTGCCTTGCTATTCAATGAAGCCCAACACACTTTGAATCGGGTAACTTCGAGTGTCACTCCATTATTTATTTTAAATTTGAAGTTGTAAATAATCCTAACACTTTTCTTTACACTTGCAGGCTTCGGTATTGCACCATGAGGCTTTCCTCCGAATCCGGGAGGAGTTAACCCAGCACGAGGATGAGGTTAGGGAGCTCACCGAGAAGAGGGATACTTATAAGCTTCTGAGTGAGAAGCTTCAGACCGAGTTAGAAGCAACTCGGAAAGAGCATACCGAGTGGGCCAAATAGGTAAATCGAATATTTGAAGATAGTGACGACGAACTGGACTCAGTGGTTAACGATCCGATCCTGCGGGTTCGATAAAGGCTTAAACAAATCGGGCAGCTCTAGGCGCAGATAGACACGATACAAACTGAGTCCGGAGAGTTCACAAAATATATGGACCTCATAACCTCGCAAAAGGAAGTTGTCCAAGCACAACTGGCGTCGGCCGAAGATCAGCTTCGGGCTGTAAAGGAGAAAACCTCGGTGCAGGCCAAGAGGATCGAAGAGCTCAAATCTGAGCTTAACTCGGTTGTTTCTAGCCAAGAGAGCATGGCCACGGAGCTCGAGGCGGCCAAATCTGAGGTGGTCGTGGCCAGTACCAAGGCCGATGCTAAAGTGGCCCAATTCAAGGTTGAAGTCGAAGTTATTCAGGCACAGGCCAAGAGCATGTGGACCATGCAAGGTGGGAAGCTCGAAGGGTAGCCCTTAAGGGAGTTCATGCTCAGGGCTTTGACATACTGGCGGAAATCAAGAATGCCAAGGTTGAAGAAGCCAGGGCTCGGAAGCTGGCTTTTCCAGAGGAAGACTCTGAGAGCTTAACCAAATCTGAAGGTGGGGAAGACCTTGAGGATGAAGACGCTTCCCCCGATGAGGACTAGGCCACTTAGGCCTTTAGATGTTTTTATTTTTTGCTTTTTGCATCTTTTTGAGGTCGCTTTGGCCATTGTACATTTCTATATCAGGCCATTCTGGCCTTTGTAAAAAATATTATATATACAAGGCTTTCTTTCCCCTTTGGCTTTCAAATTTTTACTTTACTTTATTACTTGTATTCATAAGGGCCGAAATGTCTTAACATAGAGTAATTTAGGCTGTGTTCGAAAGTTCAAACATACCTTGCCTTTGCCCTACTTGTTTTAAGGCATCTTGGGAGTTCGGTGTTACCGGAACGTTTTTCCTAAGTAGGTAGCCGAGATTATAGTTTGCCGAGGGTAGCCTTTAGAACCGGTTGTGAAACTTTTTCTTTTTTGAAGACCTAGTTTTTGTTACGGGATTCTGACATCTCCGAGCCGTATTAATTTGGCCGTAGCCTTTTAGTTCGGGAGCTGCCCATCAGACTTCTATTCCCGAGCTATCCGGGCTTGCCCAAGATAATAGTCCCCGAGTGAGGTGGTCATGGCCTTTAAAAATCAGGGAGTTGCCTTGTAGGTCTTATGCCCCCGAAGCCTAGTGACTTAGTCCTGTTCGAGTGTTTTGGACGGCGGTCCCCGAGTGAGGGAGCGGTCGTTCGTATTCCGGTTATAGACTGCCCTTGGGCTCGTTATTTTTAGGAGATCGGAAGTACGAAACTCTTTAAGGGATGTAAAGAGGAAAATATTTAAAACATAAGATGATTGCAAGGAAAGTACTTCTCTTTATTCTTGTGCAAAGCAGTCATACATACGTACATGTTTTATGCCAGGTTTCGAGTAATCAATGTGGGCACGGTTCGTTTGACCGTTTGGCCCTTACAATAAATCCTACCTATCGAGACCCTTCCTTTACGAAGTAATTTCCTCGCTAAAGTTGATATCCGAAGGTAATGTATATCCGAGGGTAATACCCCCCCCCCCAGTATTCGAGGTTGATTGTAAAGGGACCTCGGATATTGTTGAATTGACCTTCGATGCCGATTCGTGATCGGACTTGATTCTAAGTTAGAACGATCCATTGTTGCCTCGTTAAAAACTTTGCCGAAAAATCCATTTGGGACAAAACCGGTCTAAGAAACAAAGAGTGTAACGCATGCTTTCAGACCTAAAAACTCCGCTTCTTGTTGATCACCTGCAAGCGTTAGTCCGAAATAAAAAAGAAATGGAATGGGGTCATACCTTAGCAGTAATATCATTTTAGGTAGGATATATTCCAATTGCTCAGTAGTTGTTCTCTGTTCATTATTCCGAGCTTATAGTATCCTTTCCCGACGACCTAGAGAATCTGGTACGGTCATTCCCAGTTCGGACCCAATTTCCCTTCGTTCGGATTCTGGGAATTTAGGGTGACTTTCCTTACCACTAAGTCCCCGACATTAAAGTATCTAAGGTTGCCCTTCGATTGTAGTACCTCTCGATCCGTTGTTTTTGGCAGCCAATCGAACAAGGGCGGCCTCACGCCTTTCATCCAATAGTTCCAAGCTCGTATTCATGGCCTCGTTATTTGAATCCTTTGTTGCATATCGGTATCTGATACTTGGTTACCCGACTTTGACCGGTATTAAGGCTTCGGCACCATAAACCAATAAAAACGGAGTAGACCCGGTACTGGATTTTCCAGTCGTGCGGTATGCCCAAAGGACTTCGGGTAGGATCTCCTTCTATTTCCCTTTGGCGTCGGTTAACCTCTTCTTAAGGTTTTCGATTATGGTTTTGTTGGTCGATTTGGCTTGCTCGTTCCTGCTAGGGTGATACGGTGTCGATAAGATTCTTTTGATCTTATGATCTTCGAGAAACTTGGTCATTTTGCTGCCGATAAACTGTTTCCCGTTGTCACACAGAATTTCGGACGGCATCCCGAACCGACATATGATGTGGTCCCAAATGAAGTCGATGACTTCCTTCTCCCTAACCTTCTCGTATGCATGTGCTTCAACCCACTTAGAAAAATAGTCAGTCATAAATAAGATAAATTGAGCCTTACCTGGTGCCCATGGAAGAGGGCTGATGATGTCCATTCCCCACTTGATGAATGGCCATGGTGACAAGACTAAATGCAGCAGTTCCCCGGGATGGTGAATTATTGGAGCATATTTTTGCATTTGTCACATTTTTGAAAACACTCCTTCGCATCTTTTTCCATGTTGATCCAGTAATATTCGACTCTGATTACCTTTTGAACCAATGATTCGACGCCTGAAGGATTTCCGCAAGTGCCCTCGTGAACTTCCCTCAGAACATACTCGGTATCTCCTGGTCCCAGAAATATTGCTAGTAAGCCATCAAATATTCTTCTGAACAAGGTTCCGTCTTCGGACAAGGTGATTCGGGTCGCCTTTGTGCGTAGGGCCCTCGATTCTATTGGATCTAAGGGAAGTTTCCCAGCCTTCAAATATTCTACATATTTATTTCTCCCATCCCAGGTTAAGCTTGTGGAATTTATCTCGGCGTGACCTTCTTTGACTACCGACCTCGTGAGTTGCACAACGGTCCCTGAGTTGAGCTCGTCGTCCTCGACCGACGACCCTAAGTTTGCGAGGGCATCAGCCTCCCTTTTTTGATCTCAAGGCATGTGCTACAAAGTCCATTCTTTAAACTAATGTAATGTCACTTGTAACTTATCTAGGAACCTTTGCATTCATTCTTCTCTGACTTCGAACTTTCCGTTAACCTGATTCACCACAAGAAGGGAGTCGCACTTAGCTTCCATTACCTCCATCCCCAAGCTTTTGGCTAGCTCGAGACCTGCAATCATGGCCTCATATTCGGCCTCGTTGTTAGTCAGCTTCACAGTTCTAATAGATTGTTTACCCACGTTGCCTGTGGGTGGCTTCAGTACGATGCCAATTCCGGACCCCTTTGCGTTCGATGCACCATCCGTAAAGAGGGTCCAGATTCCCGAGGACGTTCCCGAGTTTACCAACAACTCTCTTTTTGACCTCGGGTATTAGGGCTGGCTTGAAGTCGGCCACGAAATATGCCAAGATTTAAGACTTAATGGCTGTTCGGGTTTGTTATTTGATATCGTACCCGCTGATTTCCACGGCCCATTTGGCCAATCATCCCGAGGGTTCGGGTTTATGCATTATATTTTGCAATGGGTAAGTTGTCACAACACATATAGAGTGGCATTGAAAGTACGGTTTCAGTTTCCTAGAGGCGCTTAACAAAGAGAGTGCCAATGTTTCTAGGTGGGGATATCTTGTTTCGGCCTCACTCAAGGTTCGGCTAACATAATAAATCATAAATTGTGTACCTTGTTCTTCCCGAACTAGGACTCCACTTACCGCTATCTCCGATACTGCCAAATATAAGTACAGTTGTTCATCTGCCCTCGGCGGGCGAAGCAGTGGCGGGCTTGACAAGTATTGCTTAAGTTATTCCAGGGCCCGTTGGCATTCCCGAGTCCATGTGTAGTAATTTTTCTTCTTCATCAATGAACATAAATCGGTGACTCTTATTGGAGGACCTCGAGATCAATCGCCCCAGGGCGGCTATGCACCCGGTTAGCCTGTGCACGGCCTTCATGTTGTCCACTACCGTGATATCCTCGATAGCTTTGATCTTGTCTGGGGTTGATCTCGATTTCTCGGTTGGATACCATGAATCCGAGAAATTGACCTGACCCGACTCCGAACGCGCATTTTTCTAGATTCAATTTCATGTTGTACTTCCTCAATATACTAAAGGTTTTTTGCAAATGCTTCAAATGGTGCTCTGCTCGTAGGGACTTAACTAACATGTCATCAATGTAAACTTTCATAGATTCCCCTATTTGTTCTTCGAACATCCAGTTTACTAGGCGTTGGTAAGTGGCACCAGCATTATTTAATCCAAATGGCATTAAGTTATAGCAGTATGTGCCATACTTAGTGATGAAGGAAGTCTTTTCCTGATCATCCGGGCTCATTCGTATTTGGTTGTACCCGGAATAGGCATCGAGAAAACTGAGGATCTCGTGGCCGGCCGTGGCATCGATCATGCGATCGATGTTAGGCAAAGGAAAAGAGTCCTTAGGGCATGCCTTATTTAAATCTTTGTAATCTACACACATTCTTAGTCTGTTCCCTTTCTTAGGGACTACTACTATGTTTGTTAGCCATTCGGGGTATTTGACTCCCCGGATGGACCCTATTTTAAGGAGTTTAGTTACCTCGTCTTTGATAAAGGCATGCTTGATCTTGGACTGGGGCCTCCTTTTCTGCTTCACCGGATCGAATTTCGGGTCCAAGCTCGGTTTATGAGTGGTGATCTCCGGTGGGATTCCTGTCATGTCGAGATGGGAACAAGCAAAACAATCCATGTTATCTATAAGAAATTGAATGATGTTTTTCCTGAGCTCGGAAGTTAACCCCGTGCCCAGGTATACCTTTCGATCGGGCAGATGTTCGATCAGTATGACCTGCTCCAACTCTTCGACCGTTGATTTGGTAGCGTCGAAATCATCGGGGACTATGAAGGATCGAGGTACCCCATAATCATCGTCTTTGACAGTCTCCTGCATATCTAGTTGGGTCGAGGCCAATGTCTGTGATTTCTATTTGGCTTCCTGTTTTGCTTTCGAATCTAACTCCTTTGTTGATGAGAGTGTCGATATTGGAATTACTTCATTGATGGCAAACATTTCCTTCGTGGCGGGCTACTCCCCATAGATTGTTTTAATCCCTTCTGGTGTTGGGAATTTTAGCACCTGGTGAAGGTTCGAGGGCACAGCCCTCATATTGTGGATCTACGGTCTCCCGAACAGGGCGTTATATCTCATCTCCCCTTCGATCACATAACATTTGGTCTCCTGGATAGTCCCGGCTGCGTTTAGTGGTAATGTTATTTCTCCCTTAGTAGTTTCACAAGCCAGGTTAAATCTGTTTAGCACTCGAGTCGCGGGCACGATTTCGTCCTGAAGGCCGAGTTGTTCTACGACCCTTAATTGAATGATGTTGGCCGAACTACCTGGATCAATTAACACATGCTTAACTTAAGTTTTATTCATCAGTACTAATATTACCAGTGCATCATTTTGGGGTTGTTTGATTCCTTTTGCATTCTCGTCGTTGAAAGATAAGGTTCCTTCTGGTATGTAGTCCCGAGTTCGTTTCTTCCTCGTGATTGACACCTTGGTGCGTTTTAACATCGGACTTTAGGAAATATCGACCCTCCGATAATCATATGAATGATGTGTTGAGGTTCTTCTTGCTCATTTTATTTATTAGAATCCCTGTTTCTGAAATGATTCTTGGCTCGATCACTCAGAAACTCTCGAAGGTGCCCGTCGTTGAATATCCTGGCTATTTCTTCTCTCAAATGTCTACAATCTTCTGTTCTGTGGCCATGGGTGCCATGATATTTGCACATTTGGTTGGGATTTCTCTAGGCTGGATCGGTTTGTAAAGGTCGAGGCCATTTAGTATCTTTGATGTGTCTGATAGCCGATACGATGTCGGCTGCGTCAACATTAAAGTTATATTATGTTAATCGTGGTGCCTCTTTAGGTCCGATAGGACTGTCGAACCCGTTCTTACTCATAAGCCCTCGAGAGCTCTGGCCTCGATCACTCCTTCTTTCATTTCGTGCAGGATTTAGCCCAGATTTGTCGCTCCTACGATCTCCATTATACGGTTGATACCGATCCTTGTTCAACCTCGGTTCTCGGTCAATGTCCCTCTTGATTCTATTAACGGGCCTGATAGGATAAACGGAACCGAAAGGAGCTCCAAGCTGGTCATCTTCGACTCTGATCTTTGATTGATACCGATTGTGCACATCGGCCTAAGTAATACCCGGGTATTCCATCAAATTCTGCTTCAACTGCTACGAAGCCACTGAACTTTGAACATTGAGTCCTTGGGTGAAAGCTTGAACAGCCCAATCATCGACGACCGGTGGCAGATCCATTCATTCTATTTTGAATCGAGACACAAATTCTCTGAGCATTTCGTTGTCCTTCTGCCTTACCTTGAAGAGGTCCAACTTCCTGGTTTCAATTATGATGGCCCCAGCGTGTGCCTTTACAAAAGAATCTGCAAGCATAGTAAATGAATCAATATAGTTAGGTGGTACATTGTGGTACCATATCATATCTCCCTTTGATAGGGTTTCCCCAAACTTCTTTAGCAAGACAGATTCGATCTCGTCATCCTCTAGATCATTCCCTCTGAAAGTACATATGTAAGAGGTGACATATTCGTTTGGGTCAGTCGTTCCATTGTATTTAGGAATCTAGGGCACGCGGAACTTCTTAGGAATCGATTTGGGAGCCATTCTCGAGGGGAAAGGTTTTTGCATGAACTTTTTGGAATCCAGACCATTCAATATTGGTGGTGCCCCCGGGATTTTATCGACCATGTAGTTATAAGTTACCACCTTCTTGTCGTTTGCCTCGATCTTGTTTTCCCCCGACTCAACTCGTTTTGTCAATTCTTCGAGCATCTTCATGATTGTAGGATCAGCCCCCGATTCCTTCTCATTCGATTTCCTTGAAACCGATTCAACCCTATGGACAACTTCCTGGGACGGCTCGGGCTCGATCCTACTCGGTGGGTGATTCTGGTTTTGGACCTGGGCTATCGTTGCTTGTTGAGCCTGTAATATTTCGAAGATCACCCGCAGGCTGATCCCTCCATCTTCGCCGCCATGTGTGCTTTGAGCGGCTGATCGAATATCTCTACAGATGCTGCTCTCGGGATCGACGGCCAAATTTGCATTGATGGCTACATGTGAGTTAACGTCGATTGGATCTACAGTCGGAACTCCATCGAGGCCAACTGGAGGTACGTCGTTCCCTGGTGCTATGTTATCATTTTCATCGTGGTGACCGAAATCATTATCCACGTGTAGGGGTGTTGACTGAGAGTTCGACATTTTGGTCTTGGAATCAAATATACTCCAAAGAACAAGTGTAAAATAGTGTGTGTTATGAAAGTTTGTACCAGGTAATCACTATTATCCTTAGCCCCACGGTGGGCGCCAAACTATTTATCCTAAAAATCGGATAACAATTGAATTTATACACGGTTTTAAAGATACGTGATATAACTTGATACAAATTAAGGAAATAGATTAGAATTGAAATTGACGATAAAAGAATTAATGCAAACCACGCGAATCGAGCAGCCTTAGCCCACGAGTTCGATCACTCTTGATCCGAGAAGTGTCTCAATTGATGTATGAACAGAATAACAAGATGATAAAAGCTAGAAAATGATAGTATATTGATTTATGTTGCGTAATGTGTCCCTTTACAAATGATCAAACCCCCTTTATATAGTAGGGGAGTCCTACTCTTGATACAATTCTATACAAGGTAAGAAATCTCATGATTTGCTAATCAATCGGCCTATCCTTGATACGTGCCGAGATTTTCGCCGTGATCTACAACCGATCGCGGATATTTTGTCCTTCTGTTTTCAGCTTGGTAAATTTCCCTCGATCTCGTATGATCTCGATTTTGTTCGATGACATGGTCTCGAGTTTAACGATATAGCTTCACACCTCGGTTTGATATAATTTGAGGTTGAACTTCAACCTACCATTGTTCAGTCTCGATTATTCGCACAAGAGACGAACCCGATTTTGACCGTATACAAAGGTGATCAAGTATAATTTTATATTATTATTTAAGATCATGTACAAAATAAAAGGTAGCTAACCATAGTTAACTACTAACAATAATAGTTAAATATAGTGACAAGTGTCATTTATTTATTTGCTTGGTATAAATACCCGGTGCGGATAAGTTTTTACCTGTCTCCTTCTCCCTTCCTGTTCTTCCCATCCCCCACCCCCCCACCCTCTTCCCACATTTGTTCTTCTTTTCCAGAATTCTCATCCCCTCTTTCCCCTTCCCTTTCATCTTCCTCTCCCTAATTAATTATCTTCCAACTTTTCTGTTCTTTTTCCCCTTATTTTCTCCTCAATAATCAGGCATTGAGATTATTTTTTACTAAATAGGATGCAAATAACTAATTAAGCTACTCCTAAATCACCTTCTAATTTTAAGAAATAATACATGTGTCAACAATCTGAGTATAGATATGAGCGTCACAATTCTTTTCCGGCCAAAAATATTTTCTGGTGACTTGACAAGGTCAAATCGACTCATGTTTTCTAATTTACAAAGGACTAGATTTGAAGATGAGAAAATTTGAGCAAAAGCGATTTTTCTTTTATTTTAACATTTGGGTTTCAAAATTTTATTAAGATTTTTTTCTTTCTTCTTCATGTTTTTCATTTCTGGATTTTAGTTTTAATGTTTAGAAAATGGATTGTAGGTTTCCAATAGGAAAGATGGTGGCAGTGTTAGCAGCGGTATTTCTGCTGGTATGCCGGATCGGAGTTCTGGGGAAAAAAGATAAGAAAAGCGGGAGGAGGTGGTGTTTTAGTAGAGATAGTAGAACCCGTAGAGGATGGGGTATTTTGAGAAGAATTTAGTAAATGGATTTTTAAAACAAGTAGGACCCATAAATTACACATGTCAAACTATAAAAGGTTAATTAAGTGACGTGTCAATTATGTCATCGCGACTGAGAAACACGCTCTACTAAGTGTGCCTATTGATGTGTGAATAGTTGAGTTGGGGTGTTCGAATAGAAAAGCACAAAGTTTCTGTACCAGGTTGACAATTGAGTACAAGTTTAAGTGGCCTGGAGGCCATTACCTTTGATATACTTACTTATCATGTTAGATTTCCTTAACTTCCTTAATCAATATGTTATATGCTATGCAGGCTATTGGCTTACACCGTTTCTACTAGATGGGTCTCTAGATGCAGCATCGCATAGGCGACGGAGCGTCATTTGTGCACAATTGGGGTCGTCAGGTTTCTCAGCTTGCTACTACTACATTTGTAGTTGCACGAGCGGGTGCGCGATTAGGTTTTGATGTTGCGTATGTGCCGCTTGAGGATTACCATTATGGTCCAGGCATGCCTCCAGCACGTGGTAGACATGACAGGTGTGTCCAGAGAAGAAGGGGTGGCCCGCGTGGTCATGGTGGTCGGGGAGGATAGGGTCCCCAGCAAGGGGCGGTGAGGCACCCCCGGAGGATATTGGTGAGGATTTACCTGGTGACTTTGGAGAGGTACACGATGTTGGCGATGATATGCCTACACTCAAACAGTTGTCACTTGGGACTTTACAGTTTACCCCGACAGCTCCATTATTGATCGCGGGCACCAACATTATGTCATTTGATTAGAATGAGTATTATCCCGATGTTCCAGACTCATCGATGGTTGCAGAGGATCGTCCGGTGTGAGATGTACATAGTGGCAGACGTTGAGTTATGGCTTTGCATCGAGGGATGATGAGGATCCTCCAGGCACAAAGAGGGAGACATCACAGTCGGTGGAGATGGCACAGCCTTCATCTAGTCCAGTTTACCTCGGAGTTCCCCAGAGCATTATGTGCCCACTCAGATGGAGGTTTGTTTGTATTACCATTATTTTAAATTTATTTGACCTGAATTATTAATCAGTAATATCTAATTTGTTTATATTTTTTTTAAAGATTTCGCCATCACCTATCACGGAGACAACAGTGTGTGAGACGCATGATCTTATTCAAGAGCCAACTGAGACATTGGTTTGACTATAAATATTTATAAGCTATTATATTACTATTATATATATCATATACTAAAATCTGCTAATATTTTGTAGCTTACTACTGGCCCAACGGATGCCTCTACTGATCCTACTAGCCTTCCAAGCAATCATGTTGCAGTGCATCCTCAAATAAAGAGGCGACAGGATGAGGATGATCTGGATAGTGTAGCCGGTCGCGATGGTATGCGCCTCAGGCCAGCCAATACATTAAAACATACAGGTTGTGGGGCACATTGATAGTTAGTTTGATTTGTATATATGACATTAAATATTTTTTTAATACTATTGATATTTTTACATTATAAGCTTTGTATTTTTAGATTTAGTCTTATTAATTAGATTAATACTAAAACACAATCAATAAGCCAGATTAACATACATTAAAATACGATAAAAAACACATAATACATGAAATATAAAACATAAAATAAACATTACACTTAAAACAACCATGTGTTAATTTAGTCACTATCGCTCATTATTCTCTTCTTCAACCACTAAAATTTTCCTTGCAACCAATTATTTTCTTCTTCTGCCTCTTTCAATTGCTCATTCACTGCCGCAAGTTGTTCTTCGATTTTCTAGAACTGTACTTCGTATTCCCCGGTACGATTTCAAAGGTTTAGAAAACATGATTTATAGTATTCCTGGTTAATGGGTTCATCGTACCATTATTCAAAACCATATTTATTTTCGTCCTACAAATGGTGATGATAAGAAATGAATATTAATGAAGATGTTATAAATAATCTATTAACCAGCATAAATTTCAATATTACTAACTTACAACTTATTTACACATCCAACGTATGCGCCCTCTATTGCAAGTTGACCAACATGAATTTAAAATCGCATGTTTCTCATAGTAACACCTAGGCACCTCATCACGTCCAGACATATCCTATTGCTTGAACTTGAAAACTTATGGAAAACAATATTCTTTGTTTGGTTGATTTGTAATAATCTACAAAGAATAATGTAAAATGCGCATGGTTTTTATAGGTTAGAATTAGTGATTTAGGTTGCATAACGCATATTGTTCATGAGCCATGTTTCACTAAGAATGGAATAATTACGATACAAATGCATACAGGATTTTTTCAGTTCAACAAGACAAGACGTGAACTGGTGTATAACCAAATTGTTCGTGCGCTATGTTTCACTTATAATGAATTCTTTATGTTACATGCGTGTGCAAGCTTTTCAGGTCGATAAGAAAATATGCACATTAAATTTGTATTGTTTACTAAGCTACTGCATAACGCATATTGTTCATGCATCATGGTTCACTTATAGTGGAATCTGTACGGTACTAGTGCATACAGGCTTTTTCAGGTCGACAAGACAAGATAACGCATATTGCACATGCGTCATGTTGAACTACCTCCTATTTGGTTCTTCTTAAGTTGAACCAAATTTTCAGTTATTATTTTAAAAACCCATTTCAAAATTCCACTTACATTTAATAAGTAGTTTAAGAAAAGACAAAAGGCTGAAGGTAGTTCAAAAGATCTACATGGAACACAATCGATCCCTTCCTTGAAAGAAACATACTAGGTTTCTATACTGATTTGGTGGATGACAAGTGGTATGGTATTTTATGTCCCTTGAAAAATTAGCCCATCAATATATATATATATATATATATATATATATATATATCAAAATTGCAGGACACATTATTGGGGGGAAGTGCATTTTACAAAGTCTGGAGGTATGCGAATTTAGAGTGAAAACCTACAATGGGTTCCCCTATAGTCAAAAGGTTGTAATTATGAAGTATTATGTCATTATCATGGGCTAGTTGTACCACAAGCATTGTCTGCAATGTTCTAAACTAATACACACCAAGATGAACTAGAAGTTATTAGGCATTTGATGAAAGAGATTTTAGAGATCTTGATTATCCTGTATTTTTAACAGTTTTGGAGTGGGAGGGACTACCAAAATTTCTACCGTAGACGTTGGACATAGGAGTGCCATATTATTGTAGAAATCAAGCAAGTGGCCTTATTGATGATAGCAATGAAATACGAGAAATGTGTATCAATTGGGGACTAGAATATGATGTCCTCGGTCCGGACGGATGCGAAAAAGACAGTGACGAAGAAGATGAATAAAATCACAATAAAGAGACTAACAAAAGTAACGATGAATTAGTCCCGACAGTGACGATAATGACGAATAAAAATCATTACTTTTTTATTCAAGTTTTTTTAAAAGTATTCTATAGAATCTTCAATGCTAAGTGTCAATTAGAGTTAATATTATTGGAAATATAATTTTATTTTATTAATATTGCAAGAACACACCATTACAGACTCTTATTCCTACTAAATATACTGCTACAAAAAATTAATTTTATGCTTGAAAATTACCAATATTGGATGAACTTCCATCAGGAGCTGAATTGCTACTGCTTTCGAAACCGACTGTAGGACATTTACGACAATCGTGTCTTGTTTGGGAATATATATCATATTTACGCGCATATACGGTATCACTAACATTCATTTAGTTTCATATCTGCGTTAATTTTTGTACTTGCCTGGGACGCAAGAAATTCTTGTTACAAACCATTTTAAATGGTTCCAACGGCCAATAATGCTCAGAACCCACTGGTTGGAAGTGGCCATTATAGGTGTTTCCGTATGCAGTCACACTATATTCTTTATCGACATACCTCATCGCTACAAACCCAACATGTTGAAAGTACTTCATGGCATGTGAGTATGGTAAGTGATAAATCGACCATTTCCTACATGAACATAATCGCATGGATTCATTGATGATATGAGTATTATTACCGCGGTTTTGATGCAAACCGGTGCTAACTTCAAAATATTTTGATCGCTACAATATCGCAAATATGTATGCCATTGTGCCCGCTTCCTTTATTTCTCAAATAGTTTCATCGGTTGTGGCATAAATTGAACACCCCTTTCCAACAAGGATGATGCACTGCGGAATCTTACAACAAACCTCTCCGCCAGCTGCTTGAATGACATCCGCACTATGGTAGTGACATGCAATCCACGAGCCAACTTCAACAACCCGTTGAAAGACTCTAACACATTTTTAGTCAAAATTCTACATCTTCCGCCACCATCTTTATGCAAAGTCTACATATCAAACTCATATTGCATCAACTAATGATAAGCTCCTTCATCTTCCTGCCTAATCAATTTCATTCGCATCCTGAATTTCTCTTGATGGTTTATTGCAGCCATCTACATTAAATCATGTAAGCCATCTACAGTAACGGTGGTAGGCGTACGGTTCCTTCCATGCATCCAAAGGACACACGGAACTTAAAATCCCACCGTGTCGATCAAATATTGGACAAATATCTAAACGATGTCTCATAACATGCTCCTTCAAGTAGTTTAAAAACCATGTCCAAGTCTCTTGACTTTCATTGGCACAAATAGCAAATGCAAGGGGAAATATGCTTCCATTAGCATCTATTGTAACGGCAATCAACATCTTTATATCATACTTTACATATACATGTGTGTCATCTATGGAGTTTACTAGCCCACAATGAACAAAACCATCAGTAGATGGTTTAAATGTCCAGAACACATATCTGAATATATATTCTAGTAAGTTAGGACTCCGATCGTGCTTCCATTAAATAACTGTCCCTGGGTTAACGTATTACAGAGTAACCATGTACCCCAGTAGAGCTGTAAATGACTTATCCCAATTTCCATAAACAATCTCAAACGCATGTTTACGCCCGAGAAATACCTTTCTTTCGGTAATGGTACACCTATATACCTGCGCAACTGATATTATACACTCTTTCACCTTGTACCTTATGGACGATTCAATGTATGGAATCAAGACAAGGGAAATCAAATCAACATTTAAGTTAAATTGATTTCCATTGAATGTGTCCATATCACAAGTGTGTTTGCCAATGTATTTCCCCATGATACACATATTAGTTATCAACTTTCTCGCACACAACATCCACTTATAACCTTGGTCTCATTTATGACAAACAGCCTTATATAGATCCTTAGTTGACTCAACAACCTCGATCTCACGGCAGTCATTTATGGTGGACATATGCACCGCCCTGCTAAGGCACGACTTATCACAAAAAAGTATATTCTCACAGAGCTCTGTTGATCTAGATTCAGCCTACATTTGTGTAAGAATATCGTCAAGATCCCTTGTGAGTGCATACACATCTGGCATACTGGGCAAGTAATCAAGGTAGGGAATCTCCCTTAAATGAAAGGTCACACCGGACTCGTACACTGTGGGTATAATGGTAGGTGGAGTCTGTATATACGGAGCATGCTCAGTTGTGGCATCATGCTCCCTTGTCAAATCGGGTTGCTCATTCTCACTCTCATCTGCGAAGTGTGTTTCCTCATCGTCTCTCTCATCGGGGAAAGATGTATCATGTCCAGACTCATCATCATTGCCATCTTCCTTACTATGTGCATCTACCATATCCTGATTCGATATGCCATCATCGTGTAACTGAGTTAGGATAGGATCGGCACGTTGCTTGTTTTCACTTCACAACAAATAAAATAACGAGTTTCTCAGCGTCATCACAACATAATATATTAACTATATCTCTTAACGTACAATTCATAATCTGTAGATAGCTCATGAAGCACATTATCGAGTTGTTGATGACTCACAGATGGACCAGCATTATCAAAACCTCCAAAATTAGGTATATTCCAACTTTTGGTTGGTTCATAACTTATAAAATTCATATCTGGCCGGTAACCTCTTTGAAACATATAAGTGTTAGTACGAAGCATAAAAACTATTACACTACAATAACAAAAATTAAACTTTACCACTTGGCGGGTGAATTATGTAAACTTGGCAACCCTCCATGTTGCTGCATTGGGGAGAAATTATGTCATCACTCATCATTAGCCCGTGGAGATAAGTTTAGATCTAGCCACTCTTTCATATAGAACCTGTTCGGATAAAACAACTCCAAAAATACCATCAGATGATTGAGTGTTATCCATATTTTATAGACCATTAATATTGTTGACGTCTTCAAACTTGACGTACATTTTCAGCATTTTAACACAAGAACATCCCGGGGTTCATCCAGAGTCCTTAAAAATCTTGTAGAGTTTCATCATCTTCGATGTTAAACTAGGCATAACAAGCAACCCCTTGCGGTGTAAGCGAATAAGGATATCTTCCGGTTAACTTAATATTAACCGAACATTTACTTACACTCATTCTTTTACAAATCAAAAATATCAATCGGTCATACTCCAATTTAAGTGTCAACTTAACAATACTCTGTGGAGAACAACTATAATATACCGAGTCATTCTCCACCACAACCTCACCACCCCAATGTAATGCAACCCTAATTTTTCGTTCTTCAGACGTTCTAGCAAAGTTCAAAAAATATTGATGAATATGAGGTGATACAAAGGATGCTGAAGAATAACTTTTTCAAAATGATTTATTAAAGACTTAATATTGGACCTTAAGTAAGAAAATATCCAGTGAAAGAAAATGACAATTGGTATGTATAGCGCATTTATTATATGCGTTGTACATATGGCGCATTTATTATATGTGTTGTACATATAGCGCATATAATACATGTGTTATACTCACCAATTTTTATGAGTCAGCAAACATCAAGCATAGCGCATGTTTTTCATGTGCTATACCTTAACGGGGTAAGTGGCTATTAAGGTATAACGCATGTAAAACATGCGCTATATATAAAAAGGTTATCAACAGTTTTTCCCACATATTTTTGTGTCTTGAGTCTAATTTTGCATCATTTTGGTTCTGGACTCTTGATAAAATTCTTCTATTTTATTTGCTGATTGGACGGGTAAGCACAGACTTTCTTGTATACTTCTGATTAAACTTTAAAGTAATGAGAGAGAAAGCAATCCTATAACTGATTAGTGAAGCTATGGACTCCAATTCTAACTATAATAATAATAATAATAATAATAATAATAATTTTAGAAAAAAAGTGGGACTATTAAAAATGGTCAAAAGAGGACAACTTATTTCCAAAGTCAACGCAAGCCCAAACTAGCATCAACGTGAATGAAGTCCAATAATCATATTTGAATATTACTGGCAAAAGAAGCCCAATATATATATATATATAGCACTGTGAAAGACGCTCTCTATATCTCTCTCTCTCTCCTCGATTTCCACAGGTATTGGTCAAATTCGGCCAGAGAAAACCCCTACGTCGGCGCCGGCGCTGGCGACCACCAATGGCCAGGTAAGCCCCTTCTCTCCTATCTCTCTATTTTCTCCTCTCTCCCTGCCCTCCTCTTCGTCCCCCCACCCCCACCCTTTTTTCTTCTCCTCCTCAAACCCTAGCAGTAGCTTTTCCGATAACTGTGCTACCGCAGGCCCCCTATTTTCTTCTATTTTTCTATCCCCATCCCCCTCTCTCTCTCTCTATTCTTTCTTCTCTTCCTGCCCTTCTCTGCTTCTCCCCCTTTTTTTCTTTTTTTTTCTTCTTCTATTTTTCTAGTTTCAGCCCCCTCCCTTTTGCGTCTTTATTTTTCTTTTCGGTGACAGTAGGACGGTCCCGCGCCGTGGTGTTTGTATGTTTTTTTAGGTTGTATTTTGCGGCACTTGGAGACGGGTGGGAGACACGCGAGAAAATGTAGCCTAGCAGGTCGGTGAGCATTAATAAGGGACGGAGGGAAGTTGGAAGGGAGTACGTCAGGTTCCGCAGACTCGGGTGTACATCAAGTCAACATTCTAGGTTCTATTCTCGGGAGGTGGTACCTCCTGCCCTCTATTTCTCTTCCTCTTGTGTTAGTTATACTGTTACCATAGTAGTTCGTACTAGTTTAGTCATTCTAGTAGCATGCCTATGATCACTACTTGTTTTGCCTTTAGTTTGGACCGTTGCTATTTGTGTTAGCGTTTTCCTAGGTTACCGTAGGTACAGTGATCGGGGTCTGTAATGGTGGAGTAAGGACATGTCCTAGGGGTGGTCGGGTGGTGGGGCTGGGGGAAAGGTATGAGTTAGGGGTATGGACAGGGCTTAGGGGGTAGGGGGACCAAGGGAGACTATAGGTTGAAACTTGGATCGTGGAACATAGGGACATCGACGGGTAAGTCTATAGAGTCAGCCAAGATTCTCCAGAAGAGAAAGGTTCGAGGGGGAGAAATGCAGACGGGTATAAATTATAGTACTCGGGAAGTAAGAAGGGTAAGAACGGATTGGGTATTTTAGTGGATAGTAAACTCAGAGAGTCAGTGGTAGAGGTCAGGCAGGTGAATAATAGATTAATGTCAATTAAGTTAGTAGTTAAAGGGAGCACTTTGAATGTTATTAGTGCCTATGCGCCACAAGCGGGCTTAGATGAGGAGGTCAATAGGTGCTTCTGGGAGGGGTTGGACGAGATGGTGCATAGTCTGCCGCTTGCGGAGAAGCTAGTCATAGGAGGACATTTTAATGGGCATATAGGGTCGTCTATTGGTGGTTATGGCAAGGTGCATGGCGGCTTCAGCATTGGAGATAGGAATGGAGGAGGTACTTCACTGTTGGATTTCGCTAGAGCTCTTGAGTTGGTGATCGCGAACTCTAGTTTTTCGAAGAGGGAGGAGCATTTGGTTACTTTCTGGAGTACGGTGGCTAAGACTCAGATTGATTACCTCCTCCCCATGAGATGTGATAGGCTGTTTGCGAGGATTGCAAAGTTATACCGAGTGAGACCCTCGCGACACGACATAGGCTCTTGGTGATGGACGTCGGTCTATTATTAAAAAGGAAGAAGAGGTTTGTCTAGGGTCAACCGAGGATCGGGTAGGGAGCCTTGACGAGAGATAAAGCTCAGAAGTTGGAGGGGAGGTTGATGGCTATGGGAACCTGGAAGAGTAGCGGGTATGCTAGCGAGATGAGGGCATCGACAGCAGACTATATAAGAAAGGTTGCGAGAGAGGTGTTAGGGGTCTCAAAGGGTTACTATGGCGGGCACCGAGGTGACTGGTGGTGGAATGATGTGGTCCATGGTAAAGTGAAATCAAAGAAAGTGGTGTATCTTAGGTTAGTGGAGAGCACATACGAGGAAGATAGGAGAGCGAACAGAGGAAGGTATAAAAATCCAGTAAGGAGGCGAAGTTAGCGTCACGAAGGCTAAGACTGCAGCGTTTGCTCGTCTATATGAGGAATTGGGGGGGAAAAGAGGGGAGAAAAAGTTATTTTGGCTGGCCAAGGCGAGAGAGAGGAAGGCTCGTGACCTGGATCAAGTGAGGTGCAACAAGGACGAGGAAGGCATAATATGGAAGATGCCTAGATTAAGCGAAGATGGCAAGATTACTTCCATAGACTTATGAATGAAGAAAGTGACAGAGACATTGTGCTAAAGGAATTGGGGCATTCCGGGAGTCACCAAGACTTTAGGTATTGTAAACGTATTAAGGCTGAGGAGGTCGTGGTAGCTATGCGCAAGATAAGTAGAGGCCGAGCTATCGGGCCAGACGAAATTCTGATGGAATTGCTGAGGTGTGTATGTAGAGCAGGCTTAGAATGGTTGACGACGCTATTTAATATTATCTTTATAACGAAGAGGATGCCATATGAATGAAGGTGGAGTACGATGATACCGTTGTACAAGAACAAGGGTGATATTCATAATTATAACAATTATAGGGGCATCAAGTTACTAAGTCATACCATGAAAGTTTGGGAGAGGGTGGTGGAAGGGAGGGTAAGGAGGGCAGTGTCAATATCCGATAACCAATTCGGGTTCATGCCGGGTTGTTCTACTACAGAAGCTATCCACCTTATCAGGAGGTTGGGGGAATAGTTTAGGGATAGGAAAAAGGATTTTCACATGGTGTTTATTGACCAAGAGAAAGCATATGACAAGGTTCCTAGGGAGGTTCATTGGAGATGCCTGGAGGTGAAAGGTGTGTTGGTAACTGTAACGACCCGGCCGGTCATTTTGAGATTACTAGCCCTGAACCCCTATTTACTGCTCCCTCTATTTCATTTTGTGGTTACATAACTTGTCGGGAGGTTTTGTTTTTGTTTTCGAAGTGAAATGCGACACATAGTCCCTAAAATAGAAGTTTAAGTCGTAGGAATTGACCGTAGTTCGAAATATATGAAGACGACTCTGGAATGGAGTTTTGACGGTCCCAATAGCTCCATAGGGTGATTTTGGTCTTAGGAGCATGTTTGGATATTGAATTGGAGGTACGTAGGTCATTTTAGCGTCAATTGGCAAAAGTTGGAAAATTGGATAATTTTTGGGAAGTTTGACCGCGAGTGAAATTTTTGATAACGGGATCGGATTCCAAATTCGGAAGTTGGAATAGGTTCGTAATGTCAATTATGACTTGTGTACAAAATTTGAGGTCAATCGGACTTGATTTGATAGGTTTCGGCATCGGATGTGGAAGTTTGAAGTTTTAAAGTTTATTAGGCTTGAATCGATATGCAATTCGTATTTTTAGCATTGTTTGATGTGATCTAGAGGCTTGACTAAGTCCATATGATATTTTATGACTTGTTGGTAAGTTTGGTTGAGGTCCCGGGGGCCTCGGGTGGATTTTGGATGGTTAACGGATCAAATTTGGACTTGTGTGAATGGCTGAAGGCACCAGATCTGGTGTAATCACACCTGCACAAGATTGACCGCAGGTGCGAGCCCATAGAAGCGGGCATTTAGGCGCAGAAGCGGGCTGTAGCAGTGTGGGCAGAAGTCGCATATGCGAGGAAAATTTTGTATCTGCAAGACCGCAGATGCGGACAAGGAGGTCGCAGGTGTGCTGGAGCCGCAGAAGCGAGTCCGTAGGAATGGATAGGAGATCACAGAAGCGGAGGCAAGGCAGCCTGGGCAAAATTGCAGAAGCGGTACATTTTTCGCAAAAGCGGGACCGCAAATGCGGTCAGGTGATCCGCAGAAATGAAAATACTGGACAGACTATTAATTCAAGGGTTCAGAATTTTTATCATTTGTTGGACATTTTAAGCTCGGGTTTGGCGATTTTGAGAGCATTTTCGAGAGATTTATTGAGGCAAGTCTCTTGTGCTTATTTTTTATCAATAATCTTGTTTTTCCATTGATTTTCCCACCTAGATCGTGTGTGTTTAAGGTGGAATTTGGGAGTTTGAGGCTAGGGATTTGGAGAGTTTAATTTGGGCATTTGAGTGGTGACTTGGTGTCAGATTTTGGTAATTAGTATGGGTGATGTAAGGCCCCGGAAATTTCGCCAAGGATTTTAAGGATTCATGGTGTCGAAGTAAGCTTAAGTATTTGAGGGTTGTAGAAAGCGGTACGGACCTTTTGGGTTGAAAAATGCATTGTGGTGTTGGTGGAAATTGTTTTTTTTGTTTTGCTGAAGGGCCAATTATGCGATCAGATTCACGACCGCAGATCCATTCTGCGGGCCGCATAAGCATCGCAGAGTTGAGCAGGTAGTTGTTGAATTTTGAGGGTTGTTTCGCGGTCCATTATGTGATCGCATACCTGTTTTGCGGTCCGCACTTCTGTCGCAGAGTTAGCATGAGAAAATTTCATTGGGCGATTCTACGGCCGCATAAGTGGTCTGCGGACCACAGACCGATCGCAGACCTATCCAGATCATCCCAATTTTTGGGCATCGGTTTTGCGGTCCATTATGCGTACCGCATACCTGTTCTACGGTCAGTTCTGCGACCGCAGACCTGAGTTCGAAGGGTCCATTTTTCTATTTTTATAACCCGACCCCATTTTGATAAATAGCCTTTGGGGCTCATTTTGGGGCAATTATCTGATGATTTTATAGAGAGGTAAGAGAATTTTAGAGAGAGGAGGAGGAAACCTAACACTCTAATCATCCAATCTTGCACCAACATTCAAGAATCAAGGAAACCAATCACTAGATTATCATCTATGCGGGTAAGACCTTGTCCTAAAATCTTCATGCAATTGTTATGGGTTTAATTAGGTTATGGGGTTGGAAATAGGCCATGCATGTGACAATAGATTGTAGTGTGTGGGTTTAATGAACTAGTTTGGATGATTTCTTGTTGAAATTGGTTAAGGAAGGAAGATATTACCATTGTAGAGCTTTGTAGTCCATTTTGCATACTAGGGGTTAGACAAAATTCCTAAGAGAGTTACACCATGTGAATCCTTCTAATTATTATCCGATTGTTGCTACCTTCTTATAGATTGTTATTGCTAGAAGTGTTGGGACATTGTAGTAACTTAAGGAAAGCTCAAACAAGGTATGTTGGCTAAACTCCTCTTTTAGAATTGAACCCCACAATGGCCTTGTAAGTCCTGTGTTGCTCATTATAAATTGATTATTCCGAACAAGCCTTGCGTCAAAAGATATATGCGTTCAAATTGTATTCCAAACATTCTTCTTTGTTTAGTTACTATTTGAGAAGGTGATTAAACATGGGTTGTATGTTAATATGTCATGATTTGAAGCGTGATTTTAATAAAAACTAGCATGTCGAATTGTGTAAGAAATCACATGTGTCTAAGACCCTTAATTTTGTTAGTTTATCAAATGTGTATCTAAAGTCTTGAATTGAAATGCCTTGTTGTTGATAATCTATAAGGATGCTTGAAAGTGAAAGAAGCGGGTTGGAGATGGATAGTGTGGCCACCGTGCCAATAATGAGAGCTATACTTGTACCCAAATGTGGTTGTTTTAACTAATGTTACGCTTTGTAAGTATTTTTCAATGTGTTTTGCATTTTTACATATTCGTGAGTGAAAATTGTGTATTGCCCTTTTTGGGGGAAAAGTATTTCAAGAATAAATGGTGTGCTACTTGTTTATGATTTTAACTTGCGCTTCGATTGCCGATCATTTTACTCCATTTCCTGGAAAGAAATCTAATGTTGTTAAAGCCTTCATTTCTAACGAACTTAAAGTTTTGATTTTTGGAATATTATATATGTTGATATTTTTTATGATGATCCATGGAAGGAAAGATATGAAAGTGTGGAATTTGAAATACGGCCAACGTTCCTTGAATAATGAATCTTGTGAATGGCCAAAGAGTCAAGAAAGTATTGTTGTTGTGATTAGTTGAAAATACTAGTGGAGATTTATAAAATGTGAAAGACGATGGGATGAATACATTTGTAATTATACTACCTTTGTGTGAAAAAACAAAAAATATTTTTTGGGAAGTATCATTAGCAAACTGAGGAAGGGTGGGTCATAAGGCCCACATCCGAAACTACACGTGTCGGTGTAGGGGTGGATTGTGATGGATTGTGATTATTCTATTTATTTGGGATGAGATTGATATTAGCTGTGAATTGGAAAAGTCAACCCACACAGCATATGTGGGAAGGCGGCCTAGCTGATTGGGTGGAGATCAGACGCCATATTGCGCACATGGTGGTACTACTCTTGGTAAAACCTTTTTTTTGCATCACATGTCAAACCACATTGTCCGTGGGGAGCTGGCCTAGTCGATCGGGCATGATCGAACTCCGTGCTAAAAACATGATGGTATATCGGTGCTAATGATCTCCTAACCAAAAATATATATTATTTTTTGTATTTTGAAAACTGGTATGTGTTAACTAGGTATTTGGATATTGTTGATTGTGACTTGCTGTTTTTGTGGTTTTCCCTTCCTTATAATGGTATTCTATTTTGAAAGTGGACATTTAGCTTTACATACTAGTATTATTCCATATGTACTAACGTCCCTTTTGTCGGGGGCGCTGCATCTTCAATGGATGCAGGTGATTCGTCAGCAGGTGGTTTTGACCCTCGTTAGTAGTTACTCTCTATTCAGCAGATTGTGGTGAGCCCTACTCTATTCCAGGCTTCATGTCATTTGACGTTGTACGTTACATTTTGAGGTATAGCCGGGGCCTTGTCGCCGACACATCCATACTACTCTTTTGTTGTACTTAGAGGCTCCGTAGACAGGTTGTGGTGGTATATGATGTTGGGAATTAAAATAGTAAGTATTGGTATTTGGGCGAACATGTTTTTATCATATTAGTTAACTTGTTATATTTTGGAAATCATAAATGAATATCCTTTAGTAGTGGAAATTATTATGGAACACTTGACTCTTCTCATGTCTATCACCTATATTGGTTCTTATGTTATTAATGGGCAAGGTTGGTAGAAGGAATCTAACATGCTTTCTTAACCGGGGTATCTCGATTGCGTGTTGGTCGTGCTCCCCGAGATCGGAGCATGACAGGTTAACTCGATATCGAATGATGTGTTCGTATTTTATGACTTTTACCCGATTCCGAGACGTGGGCCCGGGTCGACTTTTTGGGGCGATTTTTTTATTCTTTGCTAAAGTCATAAATTTATTAATTAAATTAGATTCTTGTAGTTGTATTAATGGTATGTAATTTCTTTTGGCTAGATTAGGGCCATTCGGGGTCGGAAAATCGAGGGAAAGGCATCCTTATCGATTGATTGAGCGAGATTTGAGGTAAGTAACTTGTCTAACCTTGTGTGGGGGATTCTCCCCTTAGGTTTTGGTATTGTTATAACAATTTATGATATGTGAGCACCGTTTACGCGAGGTGAAGAGTGCGTACACGGGCTATTTGTGAAAATTTTGGTTTTTGATAAGTAGATTTCTTTTAAATTCCTTAACTGAGTTGCCTTAGCATATGTAGTAATCATGTTTAGCCTAGTATCGCATGTCTGCATGCCTTAACACTTACTTGCAATTTGTGCAACATGATTAGTTGAATTACCTGCTTCCCTTTATTTGAATTAAATCTTTAACTGTAAGATTTCTTGCTGTAAATTCGTTGTTCCTTCGGTTAGCTGCTGCATATTTACTTTGGGACTACAAGGCGGTTCCTCGAGAGATCCCTCTGTACTGCATATTTACTTTGGGATTACGAGGCGGTTTCTCGGGAGATCCCCATGTACTGCATATTTACTTTGGACTACGAGGCATTTACTAGGGAGATTCCCCCCCCCCCCCCCCCATGTACTGCATATTTACTTTGGGACTACGAAGCATTTACTCGGGAGATCCCCCCTGTCTTGTATATTTACTTTGGGGCTACAAGGCGGTACCTCGGGAGATCACCCCTGTCGTGCATATTTATATTTGGGACTACGAGGCGGTACCTCGGGAGCACCCCTGTTGTTTACCCCCTATTGGCTAAGCTGTTATTTTCTGAAGTTTTTCGTTGTTTAAATTTTCAGTCATTTCAAATATTATTATATCTTCTGCCTTACTTTTCTTTTAAACCAGTAGGGCCCTGACTTAACCTCATCACTACTCTACCGAGGTTAGGCTTGACACTTACTTGGTACCATTGAGGTGTACTCATACTACACTTCTGCACATCTTTTTTTGCAGATCCAGGTTCTTCCTTCCTGGCTAGATACTAGTGAGTTGGACTGTACGTGGAGACTTCAAGGTATATCTGCCAGCGTCCGCAGACCTCGGAGTCCCCATCTATCCTTATTATGTTGTTTCCCTTATTCTTCTTAGACTTTGATGTATATAGACACTCAGTATTTTCTCTTAGAAGCTTGTGACTTATTTTCATCGGGTTTTGGGAGTTGTATTTATTGATTTGCAGTTTTATACTTATTTCATGTGTTAAGAATTGGGCTTCAGTTTTATATTATGTTATTCTGCAAATTTGTTAGGCTTACCTAGTCTTAGATACTAGGTGCCATCACGACATCTTACGTAGGGTGAATTGGGGTCTTGACAAGTTGGTATCAGAGCACTAGGTTCATAGGTGTTGTGAGTCACAAGCAGGTTTAGTATAGTCTCGCGGATCGGTAGGAGACGTCTATACTTATCTTCGGGAGGCTATGAAACTGTTAGGAAAAGTTTCACTTTCTTTGATTCCTTATCATGCGAGATTTTGGCGTCGAACTCTAAACTTCTATTTTTCTATTCTCTCACAGATGGTGAGGACACATACGGCTGGATCATATGACCAGACATCCGCACTCCCTGCTAGAGCCGCGAGAGGCTGGGGCCGGGGTAAAGGCCGAGGACGTCCATGTGGTGTAGCCAGAGCACCCTCAAGAGCTGCTACAGAGGAGCCACCTGTAGCTCCAGTTTGAGGACAGGCACCTGAGATACCTGTTACTGCACCAGCCCTCCAGGAGACTCTAGCCCAGTTTCTGAGCATGTTCAGCACCTTGGCTCAGGCAGGATTGATACCACTTGCTCCTGCCACATTTCAGGATGGGGAAGGAGCACAGACTCCCGTCGCGGGTACCCAAGAGCAGCGGGTTCAGGTAGACCAGGATCTAGAGATCATACCGATGCAGCCAGTAGCTCCAATTCAGCCCGAGGTTAGGGCAGCAGCATCTGAGGTGGAGCAGCTCAGGCTCGAGAGGTACAAGAAGTACCACCCTCCTACTTTCAGTGGCTTGGCATCAGAGGATTCCTAGGGTTTTCTTGAGGAGTGCCACCATATCCTCAGTACTATGTGTGTTGCGGAGACTAGTGGGGTTTATTTCACTACATTCCAGCTTAGAGGAGTGGCTTATCAGTGGTGGCGCACATATGAGTTGGATAATCCGGCTGAGACAGCTTCACTCACTTGGACTCAATTCTCAGATATGTTCTTGAGGGAGTATGTTTCCCAGAGTCTCAAAGATGCTTGGCACGTAGATTTTGAGCAGTTGCGCCAGGGTGCTATGACCGTGTCAGAGTATGCGGTCCGATTCAGTAATTTGGCCAGGCATGCACTATCCTTGGTTGCTACTGTTCGAGATCGGGTTCGTCGGTTCATTGAGGGGCTTAACCCCAGTATCAAATTGAGCATGGCCCGAGAATTGGAGATGGATATTGCGTACCAGCAGGTAGTAGGGATTGATAAGCGGTTGGATAGTATGCTAACTCGGGATAGAGAGGAGAGAGAGGTTTCGAGAGTCTGGCACTTACAGTGGTACTCGTTCCCCAACGGAAGCTCGTCAGGGCAGGGGTTATATGGGTCGCCCTGTTCATTCAGCACTTCCAGCTGCCAGCGGTGCTCCGGCCACTACTAGGCCCCAGGATCCTTATTATGCACCACTCGTGTCTAGTGTGCCTCCTATACGGGGTGCTTTCAGTGCTCAGTCCAGTTGATCAGGCCCGAGCCAGTCACAGCATCCACATCCTCCGAGAGCTTAGTTTGATTATGGTGACACTCTTCATGTGGTGAGGGATTTCCCCAGATTTAGGAGGGGTACGCCTTCACAGATTTCTCAGGCACTGCGTGCTCCACCGGGTCCTCAAGCTAAGGTTACAGTGCCAGCTACCACCCCACTTGCACAGCCAGCTAGATATGGAGGTCGGACAGGTAGAGGTCGCCTACCGGGGAAAGCTAGGCTAGATATTATGCCTTTCCTGCTAGGACAGAGGAAGTTGCATCAGATTATGTTATCACAGGTACTGTTCCGGTCTGTCATAGAGATGCATCAATCTTATTTAATCCAGACTCCATTTATTGCTATGTGTCATCTTATTTTGCTTCATATTTGGGTGTATCCCGTGATTTTCTGAGTTCACCTGTTTATGTATCTACACCCGTGGGTGATTCTATTGTTATTCACCATTTGTATCGGTCGTGTTTGATTGTTCTTAGCAGATTTGAGACCATAGCCGATTTATTATTTCTCAATATGGTAGATTTTGATGTTATTTTGGGGATGAACTGGTTGTCGCCCAATCACACTATCCTTGATTGTCACACCAAGATGGTGACGTTGGCAATGCCAGGTCTACTGCAGCTAGAGTGGAGAGGTACCTTGGATTATGTTCCTAGCAAGGTTGTTTCATTTCTTAAAGCTCAGCGAATGGTTGAGAAGGGGTATGATGCGTATCTGGCCTATGTGAGGGATGTTAGTGTTGATACTCCTATCGTCGAGTCTGTTTCGGTAGCGAGGGACTATTCATATGTATTCCCGGCGGATCTTCCGGGCATGCCGCTCGACAGGGATATTAATTTTGGCATTGATTTGTTATCGGGCACTCAGCCTATTTCTATTCCACCTTATCGTATAGCCCCAGCATAGTTGAAAGAATTAGAGGAATATTTGCAAGAGTTGCTCGATAAGGGCTTCATCCGGCCTAGTGTGTCGCCTTGGGGTGCTCCTGTCTTGTTTGTGAAGAAGAAGGATGGTTCTATGCGAATGTGTATCAATTATAGCCAGTTGAACAAGGTTATAGTGAAGAACATGTATCCATTGCCACGTATTGATGACCTATTTGATCAGCTTCAGGGTGCCAAAGTGTTCTCTAAGAATGACTTGCATTCAGGCTATCACAGTTGAATATTCGGAGCCAAATATCCTGAAGACTGCTTTCAGGACTCGGTATAGTCATTACGAGTTCCTTGTGACGTCATTTGGGCTGACCAACACCCCAGCAGTATTCATGCACTTGATGAACAGTGTATTTCATCCCCATCTTGACTCTTTCGTCATTGTGTTTATTGACGATATTGTGGTGTACTCCCGGAGTCAGGAGGACCATGAGCAGCACCTGAGGACTGTGCTTCAGACATTGAGAGAGAAGAAGTTATATGCAAAATTTTTAAAGTGTTAATTCTAGCTAGACTCAGTGGCATTTTTGGGTCATATAGTATCGAGTGAGGGGATCAAGGTAGACCCAAAGAAGATTCAAGCAGTGCAGAGTTGGTCCAGACTATCCTCAGCTACGGAGATCCGGAGTTTTCTTGGCTTGGCGGGGTATTACCGTTGATTTGTAAAGGGTTTCTCATCTGTTGCAGCACCTATGACCAGATTGACTCAGAAGGGTGCTCCGTTCAGGTGGACCGATGATTATGCGTAGAGCTTTCAAAAGGTCAAGACTGCTTTGACTACAGCCCCAGTGTTAGTGTTGCCTATTGGATCGGGGTCCTATACGGTGTATTGTGATGCATCACGCATTGGTCTCGGAGCGGTGTTGATGCAGGACGGTAGGGTGATTGCCTATGCGTCTAGACAGCTGAAGGTGCATGAGAAGAATTATCCTATCCACGACCTTGAGTTAGCAGCTATTGTTCATGCCTTAGAGATCTGGCGGCACTATTTGTATGGTGTTCCTTGTGAGGTTTTCACCGATCGTTGGAGTCTACAACATCTATTTAAACAGAAGGATCTTAACTTGCGACAGCGGAGATGGTTGGAGTTGCTTAAGGATTATGACATCACCATTCTCTATCATCCCGGGAAGGACAATGTGGTGGACTAAGCCTTGAGTCGCAAGGCGGAGAATTTGGGCAGTTTAGCATATCTACCAGTAGTAGAGAGGCCTTTAGCCTTGGATGTTCAGGCCTTGGCTAACCAATTTGTCAGATTAGATATTTCCGAGCCGAGCAGAGTTTTGGCTTATGTGGTTTCTCAGTCTTCTCTTTATAATCGTATCAGAAAGCATCAGTATGATGACCCCCATCTGTTTGTCCCTAAGGACACCGTTCAGCACGGTAATACCAAGGAAGTCACTATTGGAGATGACGGTGTATTACGGATGCAGGGCAAGCTATGTGTGCCTAATGTAGACGGTTTGCGTAAGTTGATTCTCCAGGAGGCTCACAGTTTGCGGTACTCCATTCACCCAGGTGTCGCGAAGATGTATCAGGACTTGAGGCAGCACTATTGGTGGAGACGGATGAAGAAGGACAAAGTGTAATATGTAGCTTATTGCCTAAATTGTCAGCAGGTGAAGTATGAGCATCGGTGACCAGGTGGATTTCTTCAGAAGTTAGAGATTCTGAAGTGGAAATGGGAGCGGATCGCTATAGATTTCGTTGTTGGGCTCCCACGGACTCAGAGGAAGTTTGATGCAGTTTGGGTGATTATGGATAGATTGACCAAGTCAGCTCATTTCATTCATGTGGTTACTACTTACTCTTCAGAGCAACTGGCTCAGGTTTACATTCGCGAGATTGTCAGACTTCATGGCGTACCAGTATCTATCATCTCTGACTGGGGTATGCAGTTTACATCACGGTTCTGGAGAGACGTACAGCATGAGTTGGGTACTCGTGTGGAGTTGAATACAGCATTTCACCCTCAGACGAACAGACGGTCCGAGCGCACTATTCATATATTGGAGGATATGTTTCGTGCGTGTGTGATTGATTTTGGGGGTGCTTGGGATCAGTCCTTGCCACTTGTGGAGTTTTCCAACAATAACAGTTATCAGGCGAGCATTCAGATGGCACCATATGAGGCTTTATATGGTAGACGGTGTCGGTATCTAGTGGGTTGGTTTGAGTCGGGCGAGGCTAGGCTATTGGGAACAGACTTGGTTCAGGATGCCTTGGAAAAAGTTAAATTGATTCAGGATCGACTTTAGTACAGCCCAGTCCAGGCAGAAGAGTTATGCGGATCGGAAGGTTCGCGACATTGCATTCATGGTTGGGGAGCAGGTCGTGCTCCGGGTTTCCCCCATGAAGGGTGTTTTGAGGTTCGGAAAGAAGGGCAAGTTGAGCCCTAGGTATATCGGGCCTTTTGAGATTCTTGATAAGTTTGGAGAAGTGGCTTATAGACTTGCACTACCACCTAGTCTCTCTGCAGTTCATCCAGTATTCCATGTTTCCATGCTTCAGAAGTATCACGGCGATCCGTCCCATGTGTTAGACTTCAGCTCAGTCCAATTGGACAAAGATCTATCTTATGTTGAGGAGCCAGTGGCCATTCTGGACAGACAGGTTTGAAAGTTGAGGTCAAAGAACACTACTTCTGTGAAGGTTCAGTGAAGGGGTCATCCGGTCGGGGAGGCGACTTGGGAGACCGAGCATGATATGCGCAGCCGTTATCCTCATCTTTTCACCACTTCAGGTATGTCTCTATACTCGTTCAATGACAAACGTATGTTTTAAGAGAGGGGGGATGTAACGACCCATCCGGTCATTTTGAGAGTACTAGTCCTGAACCCCTATTTACTGCTCCTTCTATTTTATTTTGTGGTTACGTAACTTGCCGGGAGGATTTGTTTTTGTTTTCGGAGTGAAATAGGACGCATAGTCCCTAAAATAGAAGTTTAAGTCGTAGGAATCGACCGTAGTTTGAACTATATGAAGACGACTCCGGAATGGAGTTTTAACGGTTTCAATAGCTCCGCAAGGTGATTTTGGTCTTAGGAGCGTATTCGGGTGTTGAATTGGAGGTCTGTAGGTTATTTTAGCGTCAATTGGTGAAAGTTGGAAAATTAGATAATTTTTGGGAAGTTTGACCGGGAGTGTACTTTTTGATATTGGGGTCGGATTCTGATTTAGGAAGTTGGAATAGGTATGTAATGTCAATTATGACTTGTATGCAAAATTTGAGGTCAATCGGACATAATTTGATAGGTTTCGGCGTCGGATGTAGAAGATTGAAGTTTTAAAGTTCATTAGGCTTGAATCAATGTGCAATTCGTATTTTTAGCATTGTTTGATGTGATCTAAAGATTCGACTAAGTATGTATGATATTTTATGACTTGTTGGTAAGTTTGGTTGAGGTTCCGGGGGCCTCGGGTGGATTCTGGATGGTTAACGGATCAAATTTGGACTTGTGTGAATGGCTGAAGGCACTAGCTCTGGTGTAATCACACCTGCGCAAGATTGACCGCAGGTGCGAGCCCGCAGAAGCGGGCATTTGAGCGCAAAAGATGGCTGGAGCAGTGTGGGCAGAAGTCGCAGATGCGAGGAAAATTCTGCATCTGCGGTCGCAGGTGCGCTGAAGCCGCCGCAGAAGCGGACTGCTTCTCGCATAAGCGAGTCCACAGGAGCGGATAGGAGATCGCAGAAGCGGAGGCAAAGCAGCCTGGGCAAAACCACAGAAGCGGTGCATTTTTCGCAAAAGCAGGACCGCAAGTGATCCGCAAAAGCGAAAATACTGGGCAGACTCTATTAATTCAAGGGTTTGGGATTTTTATCATTTATTGGACATTTTGAGCTCGGGTTTGGGTATTTTTGAGAGCAGTTTTGAGAGATTTCTTGAGGTAAGTCTCTTGTGCTTATTGTTTATCAATAATCTTGTTTTCCCGTTGATTTTTTCACCTAGATTATGTGTATTTATGGTGAAATTTGGG
This sequence comes from Nicotiana otophora, assembly GCA_000715115.1. Lineage (NCBI taxonomy): Eukaryota > Viridiplantae > Streptophyta > Magnoliopsida > Solanales > Solanaceae > Nicotiana > Nicotiana otophora. Next base: position 94,386 of record AWOL01S0008270.1, on the reverse strand, counting down.
AGTTTGAGGCTAGAGATTTGGAGAGTTTAATTTGGGGTGGTGATTGGTGTCGAATTTTGGTAATTTTGGTATGGGTGCTCGATATCGAATGGGTGTTCGTATTTTGTGACTTTTACCCGATTCCGAGACGTGGCCCAGGTCGACTTTTTGGGGGAATTTTTTAATTCTTTGCTAAAGTTATAAATTTATTAATTAAATTAGTTTCTTGTAGTTGTATTCATGGTATGGTCTTTTGGATAGATTTGGTCCATTCGGGGTCGGAAAATCGAGGGAAAGGCATCCTTATCGATTGATTGAGCGAGTTGTGAGGTAAGTGACTTGTCTAACCTTGTGGGGGGAACCTCCCCTTAGGTTTTGGTACTGTTATAACAATTTGTGATATGTGAGCGCCGTGTACGCGGGGTGACGAGTGCGTACATAGGCTATTTGTGGAAATTCCGATTTTTGATGAGTAGATTTCTTTTAAATTCCTTAACCGAGTTGCCTTAGCATATGTAGTGATCATGTTTAGCCTAGTATCGCATGTCTACGTGCCTTAACACTTACTTGCAATTTGTGCAACATGCTTAGTTGAATTACCTGCTTCTCTTGATTAGAATTAAATCTTTAACTGTAAGATTTCTTGCTATAAATTCATTGTTCCTTCGGTTATCTGCTGCATATTTACTTTGGGACTACGAGGAAGTTCCACGGGAGATCCCCCTATACTGCATATTTACTTTGGTACTACGAGGTGGTTCCTCGGTAGATACCCTGTACTGCATATTTACTTTGGGACTACGAGGTGTTTACTCGGGAGATCCCCCCCCCTATGTACTGCATATTTAATTTAGGACTACAAGGCGTTTACTCGGGAGAT
>AWOL01S0008270.1:28691-81072 GCA_000715115.1 Nicotiana otophora | reverse complement strand
TGGGTTGCTCTGATGGTAAGCACCCTCCACTTCCAACCAAGAGGTTGTGAGTTCGAGTCACCCCAAGAGCAAAGGTGGGTAGTTCTTGGAGGGAAGGATGCCGAGGGTCTATTGGAAACAGCCTCTCTACCCCAGGGTAGGGGTAAGGTCTGCGTACACACTACCCTCCCCAGACCCCACTAGTGGGATTATACTGGGTTGTTGTTGTTGTTGTATAATCCACTTAAATAAACAGTTGACACTGTGAAGATCTTTTACACAGCATGTTAGTTTAATCTCTCCTAATCATTGGCGAAACTAGGAATTTTCTCAAGGGTATTCAAATTAGAGAGAAGTGAAAAAATAATCCTGACAAAGGGTGTTCAATATGTATTATATACCTCTAAAACGTAATATTCTACCTATATACACAGTGCAATTTTTCGACGAAGGGTGGTCAACTGATCACCCTTGTGACCAAGTGGCTTCGCCATTGCTTGTAACAAATTACGTATTAATTTGCCTCATTTTGTAGGTGCTAAGTTCACTTATTATTATAGGTTATATTTAATCATCTTTTAGAAAACGCAATTCTATTGAAGTGATGGAGAAGTCTGAAGTCCAATATTTTGGGATGGAAGGACAATAAGCATCAGCTCAACTTGAAAAACACTACAAATTGAAAACGCCCGAACCCTGTCCTACTCCTATACTAAAAGAACACAATCAAGCCCCACCTCCTAGCGACCTGGGGTAACGTGATATTTTGATATTTAATTTCTTTATATATTTTCTTTTTAGCTAAAATAAAATAACTGTTAATTTGGGACAGAGAGAGTATCTGTTTTAAAATTGACCACGACAACTCATCTCCTAATCATGATCCTTTCCATCAACCACTTTTCTTCCCTTCAGACATCACCACACGGCCTCTCTAACCCCCTTCCCAATTACTAGTAAATTAATTTTACTGAGGAACGGAACGATGTAGTAATTTTTGAATTCTTCGACTACACGGTAAAGAAAAATATCCTTAAATTCCTTATACTTAATTAAAATGAAAGTCGATAAGAAGGCTCAAGCGCTTATTATTAGAGGCGAAAATATTGAACAGAGTTAAAAATGAAAGGTGTTTTCTGCTGTTCTAATCGAGTCGTGCGGTACTTGTGCGGGCGAGGCCTTACCTACCTTGGGAAAAATCATTCACATAAGTATACTTTCTGAATAAAAAATATTGAGTTCGGCCGTTTAATTTGGATTTCTAGCTCCGTCTCCGCACATTAGACTCTTTATATTGTACTGATTTCGTGAATTTCCATACCTAATTAGATTCTTTACTTTCATTTATATTTTGTTCTTAAACTAATAATTTGGAGGGACTTCTATTTTTATAATGATAGGACAACCTCCTATCCTAACCAAATTGAAAAGACTTGAAACAAGTGTTTACATGTGGTGTTTAGGCATAGAGGATTATTACTTTTTGACACACATGATTTTGGATCTAGGCCTGTAATCAATCATGATTTCAATTCTACCATATAAAGGAAACAGTCAATTATGTAAATCCCAGACAGGACAGCTATACCCAACCTTCTCCTCCAGCATTTATGAAAGGGCCAACTGACCCATTGCCCCCATGCCTTTAGGTTGTTGAATCTCAATCTCCCTAATCTCACATTTCGAGAAAACAAGATTACTGACTTTATTCAATTACCCTCAGAAACAGAACCTAAACGAAACCACCCACCTTATGCTACAGTGTAGGGGATGGACGCGGCCGTATTCTTATGTCACCTCCTAATAATTATTTGACTAATTACAACTAGACTACCTCCCTTAAAAAAAGAAAAACAGTCAACCGCACCAAACATTTCATATTCACTTAGAATTTGGAGAAGAATCATATCCAAAAAAAAGTGTGATATAAGCCGCCTACTTTAATTTAAGTATCAGTGACTGATTTTACAGTTTGAATCGTAACTTTATACGAAGATAACTTTATTATTACTCCAAAACTCTCTTTTACTTTATTCCTCCCTTCCTAACCAGAGTTAAATTATTTTCTTGTTATACTACTTTTCATTAGCATATAATTTGTCACCAAAATTAGTTAGGTAGATAAAAGGAAAAAGAATCATTGATGATTTTTGTCAATGTTGAGATTTAAATTTTAATCCCCATAAGTATAGTTTAATTGTCTTCTTAGCATATATTCCTTTAAGCCTATCTTTGAGGCTAGTGTTTTGTCTGTATGAAGCCCACCAAACTACACGTTGCACATAACCCCAAAATTCTTAAAAAGGTAAATTCGATATAATGCACGGATTTAGTTTATTAAACCTGTTAAAAGTACTACCAAGCATTAAAATATTAGTAGTACGATTACTTATATTTACAATTAAGTCAACAAGTGGTTATACGAGGAAATCATTAATTAGACTATACAATAAGAGGAACCGACACATTCTATACTGTGAAGACTACCCTCTTTCCACGTTGGATAATATAGAACAGACCTCCAGAAATCTAGACAAAGAAGAGTAAATTTATGTGCACTGACAGTGTTAGTTAGATACAATAATAAACATATACACCATAATTTGAAAAATAAATAACATAAGTAACTTGTAATAACATGCAAAATTATATTGACAGTGTAAAACTTAATTATGAAGTGTAAGCACTGTAATTGTGTTAAACACCAAAGTAAAGCTGCACTGATCATTAAATTATCATTGGTATTCGCCCTAAATGCATGTTAAGCACTTTGTGCTTCTTAATCACAGACAAGAATCAAAATGAACACCCCCACCCTACCCCAGGTCCATAGTCCCTACCCTGCATTCTTCTCTCTTTTCTCTGACAAATAGCCACAGAAACAAATACAGTATCTAAATGCAGACATGCAAATTTGTAACTTAAAGCAAACAACAGAAGAAACAAAAAAGAGAAAAGAAAAACAGAAGGAAAAGGAATAAATGCTCATCAGTTAAAAGCAAAAATGGTAGAAGAGGGTAAGCGAAGATTAATAAGAAAGAACGTGTTTGAATAAACTAAGTATAGTAAGATATAAAAGTACGTAGCATAATTTACAACGGCAGGAATCAAAAGGAAAATAAAAAAATTAATTTGCTCGTTGGAATCTTGATTTCCATTGTTATCTTCATAAGCTGAGCACTGATTACTGAACAAAGAAAAAAAAACAGTTCTAAAAAAACAAATAAACGTGACTAATAAAAGCTAGTACCAGCCTCAAAGATTCTCTCTTCCTTGCACTAATTCTAATTAAAACCTTATTTATCCATTTTCCATATCCATCTAATAATAGATCAAGATGAAGAAGAAGACCCATTAGTAGCAACAACAACATTAGCAGTACCAACACTTTTAATATGGTCACTAATCTTGTTGTCGTCATTGCTGCTTTCGTGATGGTGAAGGTGATGAAATTCTGCTGAGTCGGTACTGTTATGATGTTGACTGTTGTTATTTCTACTAACAATACAAAAACCATTAACGACGTTAGTACTGTTACCATTGTTGTTGATGTTGATGTCGGCGAGGTGGTGTTGATCTAATTTCTTCCCAAAAGTGTTCTTGTTATTGTGCATCCATACTTTTAAAACACCCTTTTCAACTCCAATTTGGTTGCAGAAACTTCTCACCAGATCTTCATCTCGCTTCTGCATTTTCCACCCAACTCTTTCTGCAAATTCCAGCATTTTCACCTTCTGATCCGGAGTGAATTTCGTCCGGAAACGCTTTCTCCCGTTACAGTTAGTAGTATTTACCACCGGGCTTGATATGGGGTTATGATTTTTTTCGCCGGAAAAGCCAGCACTCAAGGCTAAGAGCATGTGAGGGGCAGAAGCTGGGTAATAAGCTGAAGAAATCGGCGGCGGAGATGGAGAATTCGGACTGCTGTGGTCCCCACGAGGAAGCGGCGGAGGTGGTGGAGGAGGATGGTGGCGGTGGTGAGGTTGGTACTCAAGAGCTGCGGTGGCGATAGGTGGTGGTGGGATGACGACGGGTTCTTCCGGTTCACGGCGGTGGAAATTCCGATGACAGCCACAAGCGGCGCATTTAAGAGATGTTGGGTCTGCTGGGTTAGCAGTAGGAGAAGGCATAAATTCTCCACAGCCATCAACCGCATGGCCACCTAAACTAGCAGCATGATTTTTCAGACATTCTTTGTAAATAACCACAATAGGATGATGATGTTGGAAGAGATTTTTGCGTTTAAGGACACCATTACTGAAAGAGAAAGGCTTAGGTTTTTGGATCTGAGTTGGGGTTTCAATTTCAGCTTCTGGGATTTTGATATGAGCTGATGTAGTAGTAATGGTTGTTGTGTTGGCGAGTGTAGTAGTAGTAGTAGTACTGTTATTTGTTAAGTCCATGGCTGAAACATCTAACTCTTTCTTTTTCTCTTAAGAGTTGATGATTAGATTTAGGGTCAAGATTTCATACAAAAAAGAAGCATCTTTATTCATATGGGAAAAGGTTAATAGGGTAGGAAGAAAAGAAGAAGCTTTAGTAAAGAGAGAAGTGAGGGGATGAAAAAGAAATGAAGGGTTTGTTTTTGGTTTTGTGTTGATGAAGATGATGATGAGGGATGACTAGTGATGACCTTAGATAATAAGATGGGATCTTTCTTCTTTTGATCCCTCAACTATAGGTAGAATTTTATTTTGGGTCCTTCTGATATTTAAATAGATAGAGTTAATCTTCAACTTAATAATTGGGTGCTTTTTGACCCTTTACATAGAATTTATGTTATATTTATGTTCCATCCATCTCAATTTAAGTGGCACTGCGCCATTGACATTTTAGAGAATTTCGCTCCTCTATAGTAGGGCTAGTAGCTTGTGTGATTAGTTATTAATAAGAAAAAATATTTTTGAAATTTATATTCTAAAATTAATCTTAAATATTTGTGTAGCAAAAAAATATTTTATTAAGAGTAAAAGGAGAATTATAAAATTAAACTATTCTTTTAAGGATTAGCTAAAATAAAATGTGTGCCACATAAATTAGGACAGAAAAGGCCTTATGCTTATAAGTATACCTTTGAATATGCAATAACAGAAAAAAAAAAATCACATTACTTGTGGGTAATTAACAATTAATAATTTAAGAAATTTTAAAAGATTGACAAGTAGCAGTAAAAGTGTTTGATCAGATATTATAATGACAAAAAAATTATTTATCACCAATCCAGGGACTGAAGTGCAAATTCTTCTAATAAAAATCTTGATTTTGTGGTTGTCCTTAACCACTAGTGTATTTTGACCTTGGTTCCTAATCTAATCTATGGTTAACCTGCAGCTGCAGCTGACCCCACCCCCCACTTGCCAGTTTTAGACTTGGTGTCATGTGTGTCATAAATACCACTGCTCAGTTAAATGCTTATGGCAATACTTTTGTCGTCTTCTCATTTTGGATAATGCTACTTACTTAAGTAATCTAAGGTTTAAGTTAGAGGAATACAAATTATGGTCCAAATTACTTTAAATGATTATACTATTTTAACTAACTAAGTCCAGCAAAATTAATTGTATTTTAAGAAAGGACTGGTGAATTGAATTTAATCATTTTGGATTCAGTTGGGTCAATTAGGGGACTAATTACTGTCATCGTTTAATTACAAGGTGTCCCATCTACTGACATTAAATTCATACAGAAGACCTACTAAATATAGTGTTATTTTGACTGGGGGAGCCTGGAGTGGAATCGGCATTAAACAACTATAGGAAATAATAGCTGTGTTAATAGTGTACATTGGTTGAGGGCTTAAGCAGTTGTATCCATTAGTAATTTTAGATAATATTCATTTATAATTTTTACAATATCAAAGTTCTATTCCTCTTATTATTTATTCAATTCAATGTTCTTATATTGTTTACGCTCTAGTTATCCAATTTTTTAAGATTGAGATATGTACGGCTAACCTTTTATATGAATGTGGATAATTTTTAGTTTATAATTAATTTTTGGAGTTGAGTTAGGTTTAATATTATTTTTTTCAATGTATATTGTTCTGATTGCAGTGTCCTAAATTCAAACAGTGCTACGTCTGTTGGGACATGATTATGTATTAGGTAGAGATAATTATCGATTGAGTAGTAAAAACTGTAAAAGGTAAAAAAAAAAAGAAGAACGAATTTGGAAGGTTGTATTAAACCAGCAGCGCGGGTTTATTTTCTGAGAGTATTAATTTAACCACAGGAATGGAATTTACTGCACGTCTGATGCATTTACTAAACCAACTTTATTTGTCAAAGTTGTCAGTTGGAAAAGCAGAGCAAGAAACCAGAGCCAATTTTCCAAGACCTTGACTCAATGGTTAAAATTACCATACACAATACCAGTTTGTGACATTACCTATATAACTAAAATAATGAATATACTTTTTGTTAATATTTTAATTATATGTATAATTTTAAATCAATAATATTTTGTACGATCAAGTATGTTGCTTACATACTATATATAATAAGTATTTAAAGTTAAAATTGCAAAGGTGTATTTGAAATTTGAATTGTGCTTGAACAATAATTTCACTTAAACAAAATTAAAATTTTGAACAAAAACTAATATCACAGTTGAAATAATAGACATAATTATTAACTTAGTATGCGAAGTAATTATTGAAATTCAATATTTGTTATGTTTTTATTACTCACAAACATTGAAATATTGGTTTAAATATGTATTTGAAGTAAAAATAATCCTTCGCAAATCTTCATTAACTCTTTTTCAAAGTCTTATTGGCCAAAAATATTCTAAGCTTGAACGGAAAAAATTTCAACTCGAATATCGTCCAAACGTTTATATACTTATTTTTTAGCGATAATTTCAGAGACCTCTCCTCAAGTTTAGTTTTATAACACTTACTTCTCTTGCGGTTTATGTATTACAATTTTCTTCCTCATTTTAATTTTTTTGCAATAATTCTTTTAGCTTATTTATTATTAATAAAAAATTACAATTGAAATAATTTTTCTATTAATTTTATGAACAAGGAGGTTGAAACTTGAAAGCTAAATCCTAAATCAATAGAAATCATTAACAGCTGACGGCGTATATGCTGCTATTAAGGATCCAATGATAATCCTGATATTCCAAGTTATCATTAGGCTAGATGTTTATTTTTATATGGACATTGCTTTTGTAACAGTAAATGTGTTTCTTTTCTGGAAATTATTTTGTATCTCTTCCTTTGAACGTTAGCAAAACTGACATCTTCGTATAGAAAGAACTTGGTTCTATCGAAAAGGATCCATTTCTATATATCGATTGAGGCTTCTAGCTTTCAACTTATTTGTTCATAAAATTAATAAAAAACAAATTTAAAAGGGTAATTTAATTAGATAATTTTTTATTAATAATAAATAGGTTAAAAGAATTATTACAAAAAAAATTAAAACATTATATCTTAAATCACAAGAAAAATCAGTGTTATGAAACCAGACGGGAGAGGAGGTTTTTGAAATTATCTGTATTCTTTATCATTGTTGCCGGAGCCTTGGATTTGAGAAGCGAGTTACAATGAAGGGACCGGGTTCATTGGTTTACGTACTAATTATTACGAGTGAATTATTTACGCAACGAATAACAACGTGGATTGTTTACTTTGATTGTTATGCTCGCATTTAATTATTATACCTGGATTGTTTAGTTTACTATGGATTTTTGTTTTCATAATTTTAGCTGCTCTCATTCATGTGTCGCTAATTTATTAATTATGATCTTATTGCTGTCTCTTGTCGCATTATATTTTGACATGCTCCAGCATAATTTACGTTGTTATTAGTAACAACAACAAACAACAACAACCCAGTATAATCTCACTAGTGGGGTCTGGGGGTAGTGTGTACGCAGACCTTACCCCTACCCTGAGGTAGAGAGGCTGTTTCCAAATGACCCTCGGCATCCTTCCCTCCAAGAACTCCCCACCTTGCTCTTGGGGTGACTCGAACTCACAACCTTTTGGTTGGAAGTGGAGGGTGCTTACCATCAGAGCAACTCACCTTGTCCAAACGTTGTTATTAGTAATGCCAAGTTTATAAGGCCAACAGAAAAGTTTAATTACTCTTTTTGTATCATCCAAATGTTGTGGACCATAATTTATAAACTCCTAAAAGATTTTACTTGAAATTTTATACTGTAAACTAAAGGACGCCTTAATCTTTCAGCTGTACTGAAATCTCCTTAACTACCCTTCAACAACTCAGGAAATTAATCCTCCTTTTTACATTCTGATCATCAGGAAATAAAATCGTCTATCTCGTCAATTATGTGAAAAATATACAGTCGTAGCCGTAGGTTTACCATATCCCCGAATATAAAGCATTTTTGTCTGGGCGGGTGAATACTGGAATTCTGCAATGCTGTACGTTTGTCCGAGAAAGAAACATTAATTTAGCATTGCAAGTATTGACAGACAGATAATCTTACGTAAGAAGAGTAGCGTACAAACCTCGAAGTTAACCTTTTCGCTTTTGGAGTTTAGTGCATGAAAAATGAGTAGTTAGCTATTAAATTAAGTATGATTAAGTGCTCAAAACCAAGCCACGTGTGCTTTGCTCCAACACGTGGACGTGATTATTTAGCATGAAAGTTGCCACGTGCTAGTAGTTGCCATTCTTTTACGTCTTTTGACTTAAATAAAGAACACAAAAGTATGATTACGTACTACTTTGAATACTTAATTGTCAGCTTGTCACTTCCTTAATTTAGGTCTTTAACAACTAATGGCTGGGAAAAGAACAAACAAATCAGAATCTCAAGAAGAAATAAGAGGAGCATATGATCATACATCTCATCATTGTAGGTAATATTTTATTTGCTATTTGACTCTAAAAGGTTGAAACGTTTGGGTGCACTAAATACGAAGCTAACCTATTTTATGACTTTTATTGTACGCCCTCAGCTCCATTTTATGCGGTAAGATTTAGAATTATGAAGGTCAAATTATTTGCATGAATAGAGGTATGGAATGTGCGGGTTCAGTTGATTTTTATACGGATCAAAATGAGTTAGAGTTAATAAATAGTTATTTGGACTGAAATGAGCTAGGTCAAAATAGGCTAAAATTTGGATCATAACTCAACTCGCTCAACTCTTCCCAAACTTCAATTAATGTGTGTTCTTTTCTTATGAATTGTTTAATTACCAAATATATTTTTTTTCTTTTGCTTTGGTCATATATAACATAGTATCAAACAAAAAAGAATTATTCTTAAGATATTTTAGCAAAGTTACTTTTGGATCAATTTGTGCTAAAAATAAGTCCAACTTTTGATGGGTTGAGACGGACTTATCAAAATGGGCTGAGTTCAATAAATTGAGGAGCGAGGGAGGTCAATGGCCAGCCCAACCTTAGACGAATTAGGCGAGTTAATTGGGTCTGGGCTCAAATTTCCACCCGAGATGAATCAATATTAATTTTTTTAATTTTCTTAAAATAAAATTTAATATTAAGCATTATGCAAAACTTATTACAACCATAATAGTTAATAATTTAAAATATTTAAAAATATGATCAAAGGAAGAATCTCTTTAACTATCAAATACTACCTAAGGTAAAAATATCTTTTTTCATACATAAACTGTTGAAACTCCTTAATAGAAAGAAAAAATATAGTTTAAAAGTATTTTCAAGTTCCTACAAAAGCCTAAAACAAATCACAAATGATAAATCTACACGATGGCTTAATGTTGAGGATTTTATTTGGTTATATTTCGGGCGATTATTAGATTTTTGGTGAGTAATTTAGTGATAATTCTATTAGAGAATTCACATTTGTATTTTGTTGATGTGCAAGCAAGTTCTAAGTGTAAATGTGAGAAGAAAAGATGAAAAGGTCCAATAATATACAAAAGACACCAAGGGAGAGTTTTTTGATGATTGAATACGGTGTTTTATAATCCAATAGTGACAAGGAATGAAGATTCAAGCAATGGATAGTAGGATTTAGAGGTTGGAGCAAAGTTTCTCTCTAAAAACATATGATCCAATTTCAACAGATGATATCTTCAAATCTACAAGGATTTTATCATTATTCTTACGAAAAAATGTAATTTTTTTAGTCTAGTTTCCAACAGTTTAAACGACTCGTCGTTTCGACTCTACTACACAAAGTTATGGTATTTTTACTGGACACTGCCATAGATGCGCGCCCAAGCTTCCAGGTGTGCGGCCGCGCACGTACGTCTCCGGGAAATATTAATCAGGCCTATTTTTGTAAATTGTGGGCAATCCTCTTGACCTATATGAAGCCTAAGCTCATCCCAAATTAGGTATCTGGGATTTTAGAGTAACTTTTGGAGAGAATAAGGCAAGAACGCAACATAGACTTTGAATACTTCAGCCGAATCATTAAATACAAAAGTTTGTTTGAATTCGTGGGTTGTAATATTTTCTTGTTTTCTTAATACTCTTTTGATGAACAATTTCTCCACTATATAGTAGTCTTTCTTAGGGTTATTGAAAGATATTGTGAATTGATTATTATTCGAGCGTTTGCTTTATGTTAGTTGCTTGAATTTGTTAAACGAGTTTTGAATTAAATTACAAAGGTATTTGGGGCTTCACTTTAATCGAAAGAGAAGTGTTGCTGCAATTATCATTGTGTTGTCTTGTTTGGGTTAACTTCATGACTCTTATAGGTAATCGAAATAGATTGTAGAATTATCAATTGAACCAATTTAGAGGAATGGTAAAAAGACGTTCTTCGTAAGAACATTCATTCAACGTATTTTTGCATATGTTCATAACACTTGTCATTAGATTATTTAACTGAGCTCTCATTCATTCGAAAGAGAAATTTGAATCCTTAAGATAGCCTAATCATCTATTGAAATCGAAAGAGTAAATAGAACTTAAGAGTGAACTTTACACAGAGTTATCCCGAATAATAGTTGATCACATATCTTGTCAAAGCCCTTATTTCTCACATTGATATTCAATCATTGCTACTTAGCTATCCAATTTTCATTATTCGTTCATAATTGATAATCTTAGTTTTTATTCTTAGTTCGTTAATAACTCAAAATCAAATGTTTATTTTTCTGAATATCGTTAAGCTGAAGATTTATGTGAACATTATTTAAACCAACCCATGTAGAGACAATTTAACAATTATGCTATCTTTGACTAGCGAGCCTAAATTTTATACACTGGTTTTGCGCTCGTCACTACATAAATGGATCCACATGCAACACAATTAATTTAGAATACTAATGTTGTAAAATTTTATGTAGCGCATATTTTTTCACCACCTATTGAATTTGTACTCACTTTAAAAACAAAAAGTGTAACTGATACTTAATTTTGGGTAACTTCAAGTATATACATTTCTTCTTCTTCTTTGTTGCTGCTTTCGTCTTCTTTGTGCTTAGGGTTTCTGTTTTTCTCTTCTTCTTAGTTGCAAAATGAGTTTGTTACATTTATTGTTGTTTTGACAATTTGATGGTTGTGGTTAGTCTTTATGATATTTGAAAGTTGTGTTTTAAATTTGAGCTCATAGCAGATTTGGACGTTGAATCGTATGTTGGATTATTGAAATTTGAAGAATAAGTTTATGTTTCAGAACTTAAAATTCGAAATCCGAAATTATATTGAAAAGATAGAACAACTTAAGATTCAAATTTATGAAGTTGCATTTGAAAAATAAAAAAAAAATTAGATTTGATTTCTGAAGTTGCGTTGAAAAAATTGAACTACTTTAAATTCGAACGGGTATATTAAACAAAATTTTTGTGCAATACATATATTACTTCAATGGGACCCAAAAGTGAGTATATATGAAAATACACCATTTGTATTAGAAGAAAAAAGATGCAAACTCTCCTCCCTCGTCCCGTCTATACAACACCCTTTACTTTTAGACTAAATTTGGGTCCCAGTTTACAAAGATAACCAAATTACCAGTAAAGTCCACTACAGACCCATAACTTTGTAACATGGATGATTGATGAACTGACGGGGTACCTCTTTTTCTTTTATCTTATTTTATTCTTCAATTGCTACATGCTATTTAAAGTATCATATTTTATTTGTTTAGCACACTTATATTTAATGAAAACTTAAGCTTTATGTCTCCATCAAATTTTTTTTTTTTAAAAAAAAAACAATACTCGAAGGGATACCAAAATTCATAACAATTTCAAAGTTTCCTGACACTACGAGCTGTAGCATTCGTGATACCTTAATTCTTTCGCATCGTGACTCCGTATCAAGAAGCACCAAGAAATATTGGCAATAACATATATTTTTGTGTTTTAATTGTTTTGTCTTAATCCCAAAAATAAAACATGTTAAAAATATAACTTCTGAATAGAGAACGAAATAGTTGTAATAACATATATTTTTGTGTTTTAATTGTTTTGTCTTAATTCCAAAAAATAAAATATGTTGAAAGTATAACTTTCAATTTAAAAACGAAATAGGTTTTTGAATTAAAATATATATATTTTGTTTTGTTGTTCAAGTAGAGCAGGGACGGGGCTACCGCCAATGAAGGATGATTAGTCGAACAATTATTTTCCAAAACCTTATATTATATATATAATATTAAATTTTGAAATTTTTAATTTCGCCACTCAATATGATCCCCTCATTTAATGCTACATTAAAAATAATTGGATTATTAAGTAAAAAAACAAATGGAGTTAGTTTTGGTTTGCTATACACAATTAAAATGGGACTTGGTTGTTTCTCGCTTTCAAAAATATATTGATAAGTTTTTAGCATAACTTACCAGGTAAACAAAATTTTATGCATTCATAACTTGCAACATTTATCTTTTAAAAATTAACATAAACTTTCTAAAAGCTGACACAATTTCACCATAAACAACCATTACTAAAAGTTTCAATATTAAAATACAGTAAACTTTTGGTGAAGTACTATTAAGTATGATCATATGAACTTATATTTTTGTCTATTCTTGAATTAAAAACAAAATAAAATATCATACCATGAAAAATAAGTTAGAAAGAAGGGGATAAAAATAATGTGAGGGTATTTAAACTTGAATTAATACAAGACAGAATAGCCTAGGAGACACCTATACTTATTTCGGTTTGACATTCCGGTACTTGTGCTCCACAAAATTTCATCCAAACACCTATACTAGTTCAAAACAACTCTTTTAAACCCTTTGATCCCACGTGTTCTTCAACAATCCTATGTGGATGACATATCCATGTTCACCTCAGTTTTTTTGTATGCCACATTATTATTTTTTTATTTTATTTCTACTCCATCTTTTATTTTCTTTTCACTGCACTTCACTCCTCCACCACTACTCTCTATCTCTGGTTATTCCTATCTCTATGCCGCCACCTTCACCACCCCAAAGAAGGCGTAAAGGAAATTGCAATAGTTGTAGGTAGTAGGAGTACTACTTACCAGAGGAATGGGAAGGTTGGGTGACACCCAGGCGATTAGCAGTGTTGAATTTGTTTATGACAGTTAATGTTCCAGTTCCGTTAAGGGAATGAAGATTCCGAAGTTTAAGAACTATAAATCCAAAATTAAATAGGCCTGAAATTTGATTAAAAGTGAAAAAGGAAAGCGAAGCGAGAGTTCTTGAGTTGAGTAGAAGATAGCAAACCCGGAAGATAAGAAGAGGCGGAGGTGGGAGGAGGCGATGGGTTTTAGTAAAAGAAAAAGAGAAGGGAGGAGTAGTAAAGCAGGTGGCAGTGGTAGCGGGCGAAAGAGGCATGATTATCTCAATAAAATCTCACCTACTGACCTATATTGTTAGCAAATTATGTGTTGTTTATTGACTTACCTTTAGATTTGATTTTCTTCTTTACAAACAAAATGGAAGCAAAAATCGGAGGTGAAACACAATTTTTTTTTGCAATATCGAAGAGGTATATCAATATAGGAAGGCAAGTATAAAGGGGGAAGAAGAAAAGTATATGAAAGGGGAGGGGTTAGCGAAGAAGAGCACTATGGAGGAAATTAAGAGAGGGTGGCTAGGTTGGGGGAAGAAGAGTGCATGAAGGGGATGGAAATTTTTAATAATAAAGTAACAATTTCTTAACTTTTTCTCCTTTTAAAAATTTTCTTTTATTTAATCTTTTAAAAAGAAAAATCAAATTCATTGTTTACACTAGCTTTATATGCGTTCATTTCAGACATTTCGTCCAACTCAACAGACTCAATGCCACATAAGCTTGGTCAATGATCAGAAACGTTTAAAATACTAATTTTGATCGAGTTCAAGTGTCTGGATGAAACTTTGTGGAGTACAGGGACCGGAATGTCAAATCGAAATAAGTATAAGTGTCTCCTACGCTATTCTGCCTTAATACAAAGAATATAACAAAGCAAGCAAATAACTGATAATCCCAAATATTATTGATAAAATTAAACATTGTAGATGAAATTGTAAAAATTACATGGAAATTTTATTTCAATAGAAAGAAAAATTATTTTCATATATATATATATATATATATATATATATATATATATATATATATATATTAATAACTGGAATAGCAGACAAGGATATCAAGTAAATAGCAAGCTAATAAAAAATCACATAATAGTGCAACACTGTTAAGTGATGGACAACGCAACAACAATAGACGAGGAACAAAAAAAGAGGAAAAATATATAAATAAATAATTTCAATGTGCATATATCAAAAGGATAAGACATTTAAATTTGATATGAGAAAGCTTTTAGAACTTGTAACGACCCGACCAATCATTTTACTTTTTAGAACCCCGTTTCCCTAAATAAGACTCTTCGTATATATTTTTACTGTTTTGTGACTTCCGGGGATGATTAGTTCGGGTTTGGAAGGTTTTGGTTGAAATCGGAACACTTAGTTCCTTAATATTAGCTTTAAAAGATTAAGATTGACTTGGGTCAACATTTCTGGTAAACGATCTCAGAATTGGGATTTGGCGGTTGCAATGAGTTCGTATGATGATTTTGGACTTGGGCGTATGTTCGGATCGGGTTTTGGACGACCCGGGAGCGTCTTGGCGCATTAAAATTTTTAAAGTTCTTTAAATTTGGTTTGGAGTAGGTTTTGGTGTTATCGAGGTCTGTTTGGAATTTCGAGTTGGGAATAGTTCCGTATAGTAATTTAAAACTTGCATGCAAAATTTGGTGTCATTCCGAGTAGTTTAAGTATGATTCAGCGCGTTCGGAGTAAGTGGGAAGAACTTGAAGTTCATAAATTGATTCTATTGGTTTTGGGTTGTGATTCTTAGTTTTAATGTTATTTTTCGCGTTCCGAGGGTGCAAGCGAGTCCGTTTTATGTTTACAAACTTATTGGTATGCTTGGGCGAGTCCCCCGGGGGCCGCGGGTGCTATTCGGACGATGCGCATATCAAGTTTGAACTTGAAAGGGGCTGCTAGTGCATCAGTTCTGGTGCGTCTATACCTACGAGATTTGGGCCACATGTGCGAGCTTTTGGCCACAGATACGGTTATGGGTGAGTGGTAAGTGTCCCACATAAGCGGCCTCGCTTTGTGATGGACTAGACCGCATATGCGACGCATCTTCCGCATAAGAGAGAGCTCGTCCGCAGAAGCGCGATTAGGAGGCCTGGGCTAGGACCGCACCTGCGATGGATTTTTCGCAGGTGCGATGCCACAGAAGCGGCCGTTTCTCCGCAGAAGCGGAAATCGCTGGAGGCAGAAGCTTTATTTAAGTCGGGACTTAGGCCATTTTGGGTTCATTTATTGCATTCCTTGGGCGATTTTTGGAGCTCTTATAGAGGAGTTTTCACCTAGATATTGAAGGTAAGTAATTTCTATCCAATGTAAGTTAAATACATAGATTATGAGTAGATTTTAACATGTAAATTTATGAAAAATATGGATTTATTTGAAAAAAGGTAGGTTTTGATTTAAAAAAAAAGGAATTTAACCACAAAAATGATTATGGAATTAGGTAAAAATTATATATTTGAGTTTGTGAGGTTATGGGTAACAACTATCTTTGAAAAATTTCGGAATCCCGGCATGTGACCCCGGGGGAGAAATTTTAGGAATCTTCTAATTTGGGTTGGGTAATTACTCTAATAGTTAAATTATGAACTTTTGAACATATATTGATTAATTTATATAATATTTGACTAGTTTCAGATTGTTCGGCACCGAGTTGAGGCTTTAGAACGAATTTGTGGCCGGAAAGTGAGCTTCGAGACGAGGTAAGCCTCTTGTCTAATCTTATAAAAGGGAATTTACCCCATAAGTGATTTAAGTTACTATTTACTTATAATTGTGGAGGATACGTACACACGAGGTGACGAGAGTGCGTGCGTAGCTATTAGTTATACTTATGCCCGGGTAGTTTAGGACCCAAATCATAAAATACTGGTGATATTTGCACCCTACTTGTTAATTAAACTGTCTAAATTATATTGAAACTTGATAAAGAATTTGTAAGAGACCGAATTTTACTTATTTGAGTTTTGGCGGGTTACTTGACCATTAATAGAAATTGTGCTTCTTTGTGTATTAGCCTTGTAATAGCTGTTAAATCGGATGTTCACAAAGTATCATCTCTTCTTGTGGAGCAGGCCGAATGCCTCAGCAGTAGAATAGATGCATCTATGGTTCGTGCCGCTCAACCCTCGTCAGTGTACACATTATTCTGGATCGGGCCGTACAACCTCGGCATAAATCGTGCGTGATAATATTCAGAGCCTAATTATACTTGATATTATTTTATGGCTTGAGAGGTTAAAAATTATAAATGACAGAAATTGACTTGGAATTTACTATTTGTGAAAGAATTATTTATTCACTGGTTGTTATTGAGTTATTATTATTATTATTATTTACATAACCCATGTTTATTTAGAATTTTCGTATCTTACTGTTAGCCAGTAGTAAGTGTCGATGTCGACCCCTCGTCACTACTTCTTCGAGATTGGACTAGATACTTACTGGGTACATGTTATTTATGTACTCATGCTACACTCCTGCACTACCTGTGCAGGCTCTGAGGCAGGTGCATCTGGCAGTCATACCGGCGCACACCCCCGTTATCCCGAGACCTAGTGGTGAGCTGCTTCCTGAGCCGTTCTGCAGCACCTAGAGTCTCTCTTTTGTATCTATTTCTCTGTCTACTTTATTTTAGACAATAGTTAAAATTTTGTATATTCTACTAGTTGCTCATACAGTTGTGACACTAGGTCTTGGAACACTTACTAGTAGACTTTATGGTTTTGGAGTTTTATTTCACTGCATCTGCTCACTCATTTGCCTTCGTCTTATTTATTTTAAAATTTTCTACTTCTTAATCTCGTAATAAATGAAATTTAATTATTTAAAAACTTATTAAAAAGAGCAATCACATGGTCAGTTAACTATTAGCTTGCCTAGCGGCGACGTTGGGCACCATAACGACGTATAAGAAAAATTTGGTTGTGACAGAACTATTATGAGAAAGGTCATATAATACTTACATTTATTGTCTATTATTGAATTAAAAATATATAACCAAGTCAAGACTGATATATTATTGATAAAAGCAAGTTCAAGATAATAGACAAAGAACAAAAGAAGAGAAAAAAATATGTAAATAAATAAATTTAATGTAGAAATATAGAAGGATAATACATTTAATTTGAATTTGATACGAGGATTGTTTTTGAATTATGATTAAGAAAAGGTCATACAATACTTATATCTTATGTCTATTATTGAATTGAAAATACTTATAACCAATCTATAAGTATTTTTTGTCTATTATTGATCATTAACCTTAGCAATTTATAATAATTAAGATTTTCTCGAGGATAAGACTTATTTGAATGCGAGATAAGAAAATATTTTATATTGTGGTGAGGAAAGTCATACCGTGGATAAGATCACGTCTCATTTTTCTAGGAATCTGGATCTCATAATTGTTATCCATCTCCTCCTTATGCTCGGAAAGGAGCTATACAATATCTAAGTTCAAAACTGATATAAACTTACCATATACAATAGAACATCGTTGTAGTAGTATTTGGTGTAATACAACATATGGTATAAGTAGTTTATCCTAAGAATGACGTTGACTCCATCCGATGCGAAAATCCTTTTTAAGTTCCAGCTAAAACAATTTTTAATTGTTATATCCTTTGCCATGATGATTAACAAAAGTCACGGCCAATTATTATTTTATGTGGAGTTATTTCAAAGAAACCAATATATTTATACATGGATAGTTTTATGTTACTCTTTCACGAAAGTAAAAAAGAGTTAAAATTTTTGGTTTATAACTATGATGGACAAATAGAAAATAAAGCTATAAATGTAATGTATAAACAAGTTTTTTCGTAATTTAATTGGGGAGGTCATTGGATCTATATTTCATCTAATTATTATGTGTTATTATTATTGTTAATTAGTCAATTCAAATTGTTTGCATTACAAACTATATGGTATTTTCTGTTTTCAGGTCATTCAAATGTTATAACGATATATTCACATATCTTTTAACTTCAACGAATAAATTTTAGATACGAGAATTTAATTTTATCATCTCAATTGCATTCAGAGCAGCACGTCACGTGGTAGCAGATTACAGGGCGTTTTTAAGTTTGTAATTGATCACTTCCTTGTGTATGACGTCCAAAGATTTCACTTGCAATTTGTATTTCACTTTTCTGTCTTCCTTTGTTAGTCGACAAAAGAATCTTAAATTTGAAATTTAAGAATGACAGATCTCTCTCATTTATTGCCTGATAAAAAGTAGTTCGGAACTCGTCAACAATAAAATCCTTACATTAAACAACAAACTTTGAAAAAGAAAAATGGATAATGCTATTACAGTAATTTTCCAGTTTTCAGAAGAAGCAAAAAAGGTGGCAAGTATTGGAATGCAAGGTGTTCAGTCAATACAACAAGTTTGAGAGTTCATCTGCTTCTTCTCAAGAAAAATATAATTAAATGCACAAGCCAATTATCACCAAATCGATGGTTAGTTCCTCACTTTTGTAGTTTCCACCTAGTATATTTTAATTTCCAATTAGGTAAATTAGGTCTCACAACTCATTACCAAAATGACTCGTGTTCTTCCCACTCTCACCAATTCCCTTGCTTCACGGGTTTCCCATTTTGGATTCAGTTAGCTTATTGTTTTTTTTGTTTCACAAGCAATTGTCTGCTAAGTTTTCTATAGTTCTCGAGATTTAACTTGTATAGATTGATAGTATAAAGATATTTAGATCCCGTTTGGACATAAGATTTTTTTTTTTTTCATTTTTTTTTTTTAAAAACAATGTTTGGTTATCAAAACCTTACAAGTTTTTCAATCTCACTTAAAAATGCATTTTCAAGAACCAATTTTTCAATTGAAAATTGAAAGGTTGCTAGTGTCTAGTTGCAAAATATGTTGAACAAAAAACCTCCAAATATGTTGCAAAAATTATAACCAAACACAACTTCATCTTTAATTCAAATTTTAGTAAAATTTCAAATTTGATTTTTTTTTTGGAATTCATGTCCAAACGCATACTTAATTCGTATTTATTTAACCCAAAAATAGTTTTAGGATAAAATAATTGAATATATATATTTAATGAGACTACTAACAATCGGTTCAAATCAGAGCTTAGTTAAACGAATCGCTTGGTTATACTATATACAAAAAATGACGATAATAATGCAATTAAAGTAGGTAAACAAAGGAAAAAATAATCTTATTGAAATTTATTTATGAGCCACAATGTTGCAAAGTAAAAATCAATTGCCCAACTTGACAAGAGCAAACTGCAAAAGCTTATAACAATAAGTAGGTAGAGCGGGATCAGAATGAGTTACAAGTGAGGAAAGTGAAGGTATTTATAGCCTAAATTCATATCCCAAGTCCAACTCTCGCACATTGCTTTGGGTGGTTATTTACTTCCAATATACTAGCCGGTTGTGAAAAAAACGTCGGGCGTAGTGGATATGAGTGGATCTCGAACATTTCAGAGACGGTTGAAGACCAAGCAAAACTTAAGATTATAGCTTCATTAATGGATTCCTAGGGCCGTCCTCAGAGTGCTTCACCGGGGCACTGCTCCCATCCCCCGGAAAGGAGCCACCAAGTTAAAGATATTTCTCGTCAGGACAAACCTCCGATGTTCATTCATGACACTTATCCCATGCAGCACCGTGTCGCTAAGTAACCTATCCACGTGTCAAGGCTAAAATTTACTAATACAATATTAGTTAGTTTTTCACCTGCTATAATACTATGTCAATTGCCATTTTGATCATGTTAATCATGAATTGCTGTTTACTATACAAATTTATTCGTATTACCTTAAAAATAGCCTAGTTGTATAAAAAAACATTTAAATCACCTATTACAAGAGAACGGTGGTTTTTCACTATCCTTTGACATAACTAACACTCTTAACCTATAAGTTGGAGATTGAATACTCTCAGTTGACGTGTAACTAAAAAAAAGTTTAGAAAATGTGACTGAAATTAAATTGATCTAAAAGTTAAAAAATCTAGTTCTTTTTCTTTATTTCCGCACTTGGTGAAGTGCTAGAATTACAAGTTATCCTCAAAGAAACATATAAAATTCAAAAACTATAACCAACATTACATTACAACGCAATTTGATATTTAAGTCTATTCATATAAGCAAATAATTGGGTGAAATTCAAAAATAGCCAGATTTACAAGTGATAATTGAAAAATAGTCACAGTTTCAAAAGTAATCGAATTTTAGCCACTTTTCATATAAAGATAATAAGTCTGAATGAAAACACTATTCAAAATTCGAAAAATATTCCAGCATAATATACCGGAGTTCGAATTTTTTACATGTGAACTTCCAGCATAATATACTGCTCCAACATAATATGCTAGAAGTTTATACACATGTGCTCCAATCTCTAGTATATTATGCTGGAACTTTCCGTGTGCTGGAGTTCTAGCATAATGTGCCGGAAGTTCATACACAAGGTGCACCAATCTCCAGTATATTATGCTTGAACTTTCCGTGTTACAGCAAAATAGTGGCTATTTTTCAATGACTTTGCAAACGCTGACTATTTTTCAATTACCAGTCCGAAAACTGGCTAGTCCGTGCTAAATTTAGGATAATTAAACCCATGATCTTGGATTCTTGATAACTCTACCTTGCCCATTAAATTGGGCCTTGTTGAGAGTTGCAATTGTAGCAAAAGCACGGACGTATAGCTAAATATAGATTTGAGCTCAATTGGGTCATGCAAACTCCAGACAAAGTTCACGCTTCTTGGATGGGTACAATCGTGCATATTACTTTGAATAAGTAGAAATGACACCAGATAGCCTCTTTTAACATTCCTACTTAAAACATATTTAGTTTTTAAAATTTTAGAAGTGTTTAGCTCCTGCTGTTGTTTTTAAAAAAAAAAAACCTTTTTTAAAGCTTTGAAGTGTCATAGCCTAACTTCATATCGGAAGGCTTAAAGTTTGAATTGGGAATCAAATTCGGCTATTATTTAAATTAAGGCTATTTGTGCACTTCCTGAATAAGTGGCTCAACTAATTCGATCCTAGAGCACTTTAGTTTCCCGCCCAAATATTTCATCTTCTCAAAAAAATCAAAACTTTACGCTCCATCTTTTTCTTTTCTGTTTCCGTCCAAATTGGTTAGCACTTCGCTAAGAGTTCTACCGAAGTTTATCTCTTAACCGGTGGTCGATACAGTCAAACTTTTCCGATCTGTCGACGGTCATCTCCGTGCAATTCGTCGCTGGAAACAGGTAGTGTGTGTAACCAGTGAAAATAGGTGTAAACATGGAATCGCCGGTCGCCAATAATTTGACGGATGAATCTCCTCGTCGTGGATCTAGAACTCCAAGGCTATTCATTAAAGAGATGGTCATGAGAAACTTCAAATCTTACGCCGGCGAACAGCGTGTTGGCCCCTTTCATAAGGTTAGGGTTTATTTTTATTTAGAAAAACTCTGTTTCTTTGTTATTGAATGTATAGGAAATTAAATTCGTGTTATTTTCAGAGCTTTTCGGCAGTTGTTGGTCCTAATGGTAGTGGCAAGAGTAACGTAATTGATGCAATGTTGTTCGTGTTCGGAAAGAGAGCCAAACAGGTAAGATACGAGTAATTTAAAAGCTATTTCAATGTTTTGACACATATAATTGTTGAATTGTGTGAACCGTTTCGTCTAAAATATTGTTGTATTCCATGAATTGTTTCATCCGAAATTTAAGCTATTAGTATTGGTTTTAACTGTTTAAGCTTTTAGACGAGTTGATTCACACAATTCAACAATAGTAACACACTACATTGATCTTGACACACAATTGATATATCATTTCATCATATATAACCTTTTTCATCGCAAAAGCAAGCATTAGCTATGCTACTGAATTCGATCTACTACTAAATGCTGAAACTTTAAGTACTAAATAGCCATTATAATTGCTTCAGCGGGTTGAATTCCAATGTAAAACTCCTACTCTTAGCTTGTTAACCTGGCAGTTATGGAATATAGTTGTGTACAATGGCGTAAATATTTTGCGTTTTCTTATTTGATTGTTAACTATGCAGATGCGTCTTAATAAAGTCTCAGAGCTCATCCATAATTCAACAAATCACCAGAATTTGGAGAGTGCTGGCGTGTCTGTTCATTTCCAGGAGATAATAGATTTGGTAACTTGTTTTCCTCTTGATGAAATGGCCATTTAGAGTTGCAGTTTAACTTTTCATTTAAGTGTTTCATTTTTTTGTTTAAAGGATGGCGAGGCATATGAAGCTGTTCCTGGAAGTGATTTCGTGATTACACGTGTGGCATTCCGAGATAATTCCTCTAAGTACTTTATCAATGACCGGTCAAGTAACTTTACAGAGGTCACCAAGAAACTGAAAGGGAAAGGTGTCGACTTGGATAATAATCGGTTTTTGATTCTGCAGGTCTAAATTTTTATCACTTGCTTGAAGTTAACTTTGTGAATATTGTTCGATTTTAAGGGGTTGAGGTGGTTGGATTTTTGCAGGGTGAGGTTGAGCAAATATCACTGATGAAGCCAAAGGCACAAGGTGCCCATGATGAAGGCTTTCTAGAGTATCTAGAAGATATTATAGGAACCAATAAATATGTTGAGATGATTGAAGAATCATTTAAGCAGTTAGTTCTCAACCCATATCTTAAACACTGTTATTGTTGCTACGGTGTTGATATTTTTTGAACTGGCATGCATTTTGTTACATTTTGTTGTAATGGCTGATTTGAAGATCCTGACAACTTGTCCTGAATCTGTAACCATGTTCAATCAAGAATAAACTTTTGGCATGAATATGCGATGAGATTTAATGTCAAAATTCTTTTAAGTTTAAGCATTGAAATTGGTGATATCTGCCTAGTTATGCGATTCAGCTATTTTTTGCTTTCCATCTTGAGAACTCATCCTGTTGTCCTATACATGCATTTGGAGTTTTCGTTCTTGCAGTTATATCGGTTAATTTAACCTAGAATGAATCACTGCTCATTGAGAAGAGTATGTGCCCAAGAAAGTGCATTCAATGTTTCTAAAACATGCATTTACTATTTCTTAATGCTCTTGTAGGCTAGAATCCCTCAACGAAAGAAGGTCTGGCGTTGTTCAGATGGTCAAGCTAGCAGAGAAAGAAAGAGATAACTTGGAGGTATATTTAGACCATTATAAGATTCCTGTTTCCTTAAGATTACAGAAAATTAATTATACTATCTTGGCTTCATTTGTCAGGGTGTGAAGAATGAAGCTGAAGCCTACATGCTTAAAGAATTATCATTGTTAAAATGGCAAGAGAAAGCAACAAATTTGGCCTTTGAAGATAATTCAGCTCGAATTTCAGAGATGCAGGAAAACATTTCTGGACAGGAAGAGAACCTTAAAATAGAGAGGTGGGGTCTTTTCTAAACAAAGGTTGCACAAATGCAAACGTTTGTGTGTTATAATGAAAGCTAGTGGAGCTAATTACTGACTTATTTTAGGGAGAAAATTCGAGAAAGTAACAAAACATTGAAGGAGCTTGAAGCGAAGCATTCAAAGCATTTTAAAAAACAAGAGGTATGGATAAGAATTGCATATATCCTTTGCATCTTCTTAATATTACCAGAATAGGATATTTGTTGTTTCCCTGGAACTCTGCATCTGTTAAATGTTTTGGTTTTAGAAACTCGCATAATGTTATTCTCCTACTCATTGATTTTGAAAAAAGAATCTTGAGCACCTTGCTTTGAATCCCTTTTTTTGTTTGAAATTTTAGGAGCTTGATAACAGTTTGAGGCGCTGCAAGGACGAGTTCAAGGAATTTGAGAGGCAAGATGTAAAATACCGAGAAGATTTAAGTCACCTGAAGCAGAAGATAAAGAAGCTTAATGATAAAGTTGATAAGGTATCAAAAACTGAAAGTTGCTTCCCAGAAAAATATAGTAAATGTATGGGAATACGAATAACTGTCAGTTTCTGTTTGATTAAGGTACATCTCTTGTCTGTTTTCTTGAATGTTAGGATTCCACAAAAATTACTGACCTAACAAAGGACTGTGAGGAGGCAGCAATTCTGATTCCAAAACTGGAGCAAGATATTCCCAAACTACAACAACTTTTGGTGGATGAGGAAAAGATTTTAGATGAAATTCAGGATAATTCTAAAGGTAGAGTATCTTCAGCCAGGATTGCTTATGGGTTTAAGTTTATGATACTTTGAAAGTTGTTTTGCTAACTCATTTTGCAGCATGTTACACAATACTGTCTGGTTTTGGCAAAATTAATGTGCCTCTTATAAAAGCGAGCCTCTTTATGTTGTGCTTTAGTAGTACATATGTGATGGTATCATAAACAGCTGGTTTCCCCATTAAGGTTTCATATTTCCTTTTTCATAGTATGGCATCCCTTCTTTGTTGGTTTCCCTTAGAATAAATCTTTTTGCCTTGATTAATTGGCATCATTACTTTTGATGTTTTTTGCTGGTGAGTTAGATGTTGAATCAGAAAAGTTGGTGCACAGAATTAGTTTTTTTTGTTGCATCAAACTGCTCATATTTTTCCATCAGTTTTAGCTTTAGGCATATATAGTGGTCTCATTCTTGTATGATGTTGGCGAATAGTTGAGACTGAGGTTTTTCGAAGTGAGCTTGCTGATGTTCGTGCTGAACTCGGGCCTTGGGAAAAACTACTAATCGAGCACAAGGGAAAACTTGAAGTTGCATCAACTGAAAGTAAACTTCTGACTGAAAAGGTATTTTGCCAATTTACAACATCTAAGGTTGTTCTTTCTTATTTATTTCATACCCTGACAACTATCACTGTAATTTGGTTCACGTATCTCTTAAGCAATCTGCATTTGTCAATTAGAGCAGCAGGAAATCTTTTACTTCGAGCTGCTTTTACCAATATGAAGGAGTCGGTTCACGTCAGTAAATTATACTGTCTTCCTGTACTCGTCCGCATGGTGTTTGTTTCTTTCAAGATTAGGCTGTGAAAGTGCGGGTGAAAAGATTTCCCAGTAAAATCTGGTTAATCTCGTAGTACATAATTGAACTTCCACTCGAGTACAAAACTGATCCATGCCCTCTAAAATTATGTTCCGGGCAGAGCTTTATACCTCCGAATACATCTAAGATGTGGGGAAAAAAACTCAAAGCAGCTTTGGGCTTGATGAACAATGTAATAAGTTTATTGGCTCAATAATGGCCAAAAGTTAGTGGTCAGGGTATACAAACTGAAAACCTAGATATTTGCAAAATACTTTTAATCTATGTCTAATTGAATAATCTTAAGATGTGAGGCAATATCAAGCCCTAAATGCATTCGGCTGGTTGATAAATTTCATATTTATAATTGTTTTCTTATGTTAAACCGCTGCATTAGTTAAGTTTGCTGTAGATTATGTCATTTATTGGTAATTGCTGTTTATATATGTCAGCATGAGGCTGCTCGTGCTGCTTATGTGGAAGCTCAAGAGCAGATTGTGGAAATACAGAAAAGACTAGAGATGAAATCGACTAGCATAAATGACGCCAGGAGTGAGCTTGAGAATCTGAAGCTTAAAGCATCTGAAGCTCGAAATCTGGAACAAGTATGCATTAGGGGTCTGCCATTTTTCATTTTTGACCATTTTTCTGATGTCTTCAGAGCGCTCATGATGCATCGAGTGATTGCAGGAATGCCTTCAAGAACAAGAAAGATTGATTCCACTTGAACAAGTTGCTCGACAAAAACTTTCCGAGCTTTTATCTGTAATGGAATCTGAAAAGAGTCAGGGATCAGTTCTTAAAGCAATATTGCATGCTAAGGAGGCAAATCATATACAGGGTATTTATGGTAGAATGGGTGATTTGGGTGCTATTGATGGTTAGTGTTTCTGGTTCTTGTTTAATACTTGCTGATAGTCCTTTGATTTCGTGTATTTTCTTTCATTTGGAGGCTAAGTTAATGAAATTACGGGGCAAGCTCCTGCATTAGATTTTAGTGGTGACGAGTAAACATATGAAACTGGAAGGTCGGGGATATTTGGGGGGGTGGGGGGTGCTGCTGCAATTTTCTCCATAGTTGCACTTACCACTATTTTCTTGGACATTTATTTTCGCCACTTGCTTACGTTACTATAGCACGGTGTCTCTGCTGATAATATATTAATTTTATATATGCTTTAATCTGCTTTCATTCACCCTTTTTTTTTCCGTTTCAGCAAAGTATGATGTTGCCATATCAACCGCTTGTCCTGGACTAGACTATATTGTAGTCGAGACTACTGCAGCAGCCCAAGCTTGTGTTGAGTTACTTCGCAACAAAAATCTCGGTGTTGCAACTTTCATGATTTTGGTAGATTCTCCTCTTAAATTAAGTGGTTGCAGATAACTTTTTGTTTGTTTGTGATTGGTATGGTTTCTTTCTATCATATAGGCTTCTCGGCTCCTTGAACAAAGAGATGTAGGAATAAAATATTTTCTGATTTCAACAGTGTCTCTGATTCCGTATTTGTGTTATGCAGGAAAAGCAAACTGCTCATTTGCCTAGAATCAAACAGAAAGTAAGCACGCCAGAAGGGGTTCCACGCCTTTTTGATTTAATTAAGGTCCAAGACGAGAGAATGAAACTTGCATTTTTTGCGGCACTAGGAAACACAGTTGTTGCCAAAGATATTGATCAGGTGAGGGTTAAATAACCGTACCTTAGAATCTTCATTTGTTTTTCATAAACGGGATATTGTTTTGGGAGGATATCTCTAGTCAAGAATTCTCTATGGTCTGTAAACAACAACACCAACAACCCAGTAAATCCCATAAGTGGGGTCTGGGGGTAGTGTGTACGCAGACCTTACCCCTACTCGAGGGTTAGAGAGGCTGTTTACGAAAGACCCCCGGCTCAAGACGTCGAAAAGAAACACTATATTAGTACCATCAACAAAAAATCAAGAAATAATGACAGCATCATAAGAACCAGAAAATAGATGAAAAGCAATAACAATAACTGGTAAATAAAGCCCGACGCAATGAAAACGGAGAATAGTGTGAACACAACATTAACCACTAGTAGCCGGAGACACAACCCTATCAGACTAGCCTCACACCGGTATGAAGTAGAAATTAAAAAAAAAATGCTCAACCACCTCCTAACCTACAACCCTAATGCGCGACCTCCACACCTTCCTATCAAGGGCCATGTTCTCGGAAATCTGAAGCCACGCCATGGCCCGTCTAATCACCTCTCCCCAATACTTCTTAGGCCGCCCTTTACCTCTTCTCGTACCCGCCAAAACCAACCGTTCACCTCCTCACCAGGGCATCTGGGCTTCTCCTCCGTACATACCTGAACCATCTAAGCCTCGCTTCCCGCATCTTGGCATCCATAGGAGCCACGCCCACTTTCTCTCGAATATCTTCATTCCGAATCTTATCCATCCTAGTGTGCCGGCACATCCATCTCAACATCCTTATTTCTGCTACTTTCATCTTCTGGGTATGTGAGTTCTTAACTAGTCAACACTCAGCCCCATATAACATGGCCGGTCTAACCACCGCTCTATAAAACTTACCTTTGAGTATCGATGGCACTTTCCTGTCACACATGACTCCAAATGCTAATCTCCTATACGGTGTGTGACATCCTCGCCGATCTCCCCATCCCCCTGGATAACCGACCCAAGGTACTTGAAACTGTTTCTCTTGGGGATGACCTGTGATTCAAGCCTCACTCGGTCACTCCCATGCCTGCCTCCCTCGGCTCCGCGCTTAACTTGCACTCTAGTTATTCCGTCTTAGTCCTGCTCAACTTGAAACCCTTAGACTCAATGGCCTGTCTACAACTCTCTATGGTCTGTAAACAACTGAGCAGTAAAAGTTACTCCTAATAAATTCTTCCCTTAATTCCAAAATGGCAATCAGCAAACAGATTTACCCAGAAAGTATGACATGAAATTTTAAGTCTGTTACTGAGATATCTATTCCACGTTGGTATATTGTCCATGGAGTTCCATAATTCATCAGAAGCTGTTGCACTAAGCTCTGTGCCTTCTGTTACTTTGCAGGCTACACGTATTGCCTATGGTGGGGACAAAGAATTTCGGCGTGTTGTAACTCTTGATGGAGCCCTTTTTGAAAAATCTGGGACGATGAGTGGTGGTGGGGGTAAGCCACGAGGTGGGAAGATGGGCACATCTATCTTAGCTGCTAGTGTTTCTCCAGAAGCTGTGTCCAAGGCGGAAAATGATCTTTCGACATTGGTTGAAAGTTTGGAAAATATACGGAGAAGAATTACTGATGCGGTGAAGTGTTATCAGGCCTCAGAGAAGGCTGTTACTCAACTTGAGATGGAATTAGCAAAAAGCGTCAAGGAGGTCTGAGCTGCCCCTGGAGTTTTGTTGTTCTTGTTATGGTTATTGTTATTATTTTCTTCTATTCCTTCTATTTTGCTCCTGCATCATAAGTTAACTGAAGTTTTTTCCTGAGATAGATTGACAGCCTAAAGTCCCAACATAATGATTTGATAAAGCAACTGGATACCTTAAGGATTGCATCGGAACCCAGCAAGGAGGAAGTTAGTAGATTGAAAGAACTCAAAAAAATAATGTCTGCTGAAGAAAAGGAAATGGACAGGCTTACACAAAGTTCACAACAGTTAAAAAAGAAGGTAAAATTATGCTTAATTTCGGCACTTCTGTAAGACACTTCTGTAATTTCTTAAAGCATGGCAAGTGGCAAAAGCTGCTTTAATCAAGTTTTAATTGCTTCAGGCTTCAGAACTTCAGAATAAAATAGAGAATGCAGGTGGTGAGCGCTTGAAAAGTCAAAAGGCAAAGGTTACCAAAATTCAATCTGTAAGTGAACATTGACCTTGTGCATGTTGAATTGCATACTGGACACAATTCATGCTACTTTTACTTTTATTTCTTATCCAGGACATTGATAAAAAAGGCACGGAGATCAATCGTCACAAAGTTAAGATAGAAACAGGACAGAAAATGATTAAAAAACTCACAAAAGGGATTGAGGAATCAACAAAAGAGAAGGAAAGACTGGTTGCCGAGAAAGAGAAGTTGCTTTGCACTTTCAAAGAGATTGAACAGAAAGCTTTTGTTGTTAAAGAGGACTATAATAAGATACAGGAGGTAAGAAAATATCTGCATTTACTCCCGGCAATTCCTGATTATACAGGTTAAGTTAAAATTCTCTATAACTCTCTCATTTTTTCCCTTTAATGTCTTTTCTTGATTTTCTAGCTTATTGATCAGCACTCCGGTGCTCTGAATGATGCTAAAAATGAGTATGAAACTCTGAAGAAGACTGTGGATCAATTGCGTTCGACAGAGGTTTTGTGCCAGTCTTTATAAAGTTTTCTCGCTTCTCTATTCAATGGGTTTCTAACCCACTGCAACTAGAGCTGCAGGTGGATGCTGAGTACAAGTTACAAGATATGAAGAAGGTTTATAAAGACTTGGAGCTCAAAGGGAAAGGATATAAGAAAAAGCTCGATGATTTGCTTGTTGCTATCTCAAAGCATATTGAGCAGTAAGCTGGATTTCTTTCAGCATGCTGACATCTTACCATTTTCTGGGATGCTCTAGCTTTTATATCTATCTAATACAGTTACATTCATCCTTTGTTTGTATCATTGTCAATACATGTAATTGTTTCTCTTGGTATAGGATTCAAAAGGACTTGGTGGATCCAGAAAAGCTTCAAACAACTCTGAGGGATGGAACTCTTGTTGAGACTTGTGATCTTAAGAGAGCTCTAGAGATGGTTGTGATTCTAGAAGCACAACTGAAAGAGATGAACCCAAATCTCGACTCAATCTCTGAGTATGCATCAGTCGACATTTATATGCAGCGAAAACTTGTAGCATAACTGATTCTCTTGATCTACCTATGCTAATGATGTCCACTGTCACCAGGTATCGGAGCAAAGCATCTGTGTACAATGAGAGAGTTCAAGAACTAAATTCTGTTACCCAAGAGCGCGATGATATAAAGAAGCAATATGACGAGTGGAGAAAGAGAAGGCAAGTATTGTTTAACGTTAGAATGCGTGTTTCAACTTTTGGATGCCTCTGCTTCTTTGCTTCATTAGCTTACAACATTTGTGATTAATATTCAGGTTGGATGAGTTTATGGCGGGTTTTAATACCATATCATTGAAGCTCAAAGAAATGTATCAGGTCCTAACTGAACTTGTCTTCTTCTTAGAAAGCTTTCTACTTCTGTCACTCGAGTTGAATGTCATCTACACGTTGAGAAGTGTTATTTGTTCTAGACTGATGAAGTACATATTACAGCGCAGCTAGGATATCTTGTTGGTTAACCTTGTGATTGCAGCACATCTGCTGGTCTTATAATAGTAGATATAAATCCTTGCTCTCAGGGCTTTGGCTCAACGGCAAAGGGTAGTAAAATTGGGGATGCGTGTCAGACAACAAATCACGAGTTCAAAACCTAGCTATTGAACCTAGTATTTAAGTGATAAAGGTAGAGAGGCAGACCCATCCACCAAGTTTCAAAGTTAAAAACAGTGGATTTCTCGATTATAAAAGAAACACGGTGGATCTTATTAGTTTCAATCTTTTCTTCCCCCCCACAGTACTTGAACTTTTCATCATCATAGAGCTTGGCTTGCATTTCTGCTGATTGATATTGTTAATAGTTGTATAATATAAAGCTCATTAAATAATATGTACATCTGGTGATGAATTATGGAACAAAATGAATGATGTTTCATAGAATTTCATATGTTTAGAGAAATCTCTAGCAATTGGGTTGATGGGGATAAGGAAATACAATTTTATTAAGCGATTATTCCTTAAAGTACACAAATATCTTATCGGTAGTTTAGTTTTATAGTTTATGAGCAAAGAATATTGTGTCAATGTAATGATAAGAGAAGTTTCTTTGGAATGGTAGACAATTATATTTAGTAGAAAGTAAAAAGGAGAAAGAAATAGAAACTAGACATTCAAATTATGGATATTCACAGTGAAAATTCAGATAATAGTGCAAGAAATAGTTAGATAAAAAAAATCTCTAAAGTGACTAGAAAAATTACGAATTCTTAACAGACTTTTGTTTGCATTACTTTATCATTAATATTTCTATAGTGATCGTGCTTGTGATTTGACATTTCAAAAATTTATCCCAAGCATATAATGGGTGGGGGTTCAAATTCATATAACACAATTGATTGACATAAATATTCAAATTAATCACATGCTTTAAAGCAGGCAGAATTTTATGTGTTTGCTTACACTAATATTACAAACATTGTGTCCGTCCCCAGATGATCACCCTTGGAGGTGATGCCGAACTGGAGTTAGTGGACTCTCTTGATCCGTTCTCTGAAGGTGTCGTTTTCAGTGTCAGACCACCAAAGAAGAGCTGGAAGAATATTGCTAACTTATCAGGTGGTGAAAAGGTAAGTCTCAAACTTATATGTTTGGCTTTGGTTTGACAGGTTATTGCAACTGTATAGCAAGCAACTCTTATTCATATAACGTCAATTTCTAATTTCAGACCCTCAGCTCATTGGCTCTTGTTTTTGCACTCCACCACTATAAACCTACTCCACTTTATGTAATGGATGAGATTGATGCTGCTCTAGGTATGTTTTCTTCATTTTACATTGGCCAATTTAGAATGGTTAAATGATACACTTGTCACTCATTGATTGTGTAATGATTTTCGAAGGGATTTATAATGTCCCAGGCTACTTTACCCATTACCTTAAGGTTTTAGATTGGGCGCTCAAATCTTTTACATGGTATCAGAGCCAAACTTTGGTGATCACGTTAGCACAATTGCTTTCTCTCCTTATATTATATTTGTCTGGGCTTCGTTCTTTCAAATCAGCCAATCTAGCCACTGATATTGCTCCAAGCCCATTTATTAGCTTGTTGAGCCTAATATTTCTCCCTCTAGTTCAGGCCCACTTCTGTTGAGCATCCTCTCTCTAGTTTTAAAAAGATCTTCAATCCATGTGTTAACTGGTTACTGATAACCAGTTTACAGGCGTGTGAGGGAGTTAGAAAATACACTTGTCCCTCATTAGTTGTATAAGAGTTTCCGGAGGGCCTTTAATGTTGTGGGTTACTCCACCCATCATCTTAAGGTTTTGAGTTGATGGAATTTCTTCTTGCATTGCTGCTGGTCTCCTAATTCTGAAATTGGTTTCATTTATTGATGGCCGCATATCAGATTTTAAGAATGTCTCTATCGTGGGACATTATGTGAAGGACAGAACAAAGGATGCACAGTTTATAATCATAAGGTACTGCATTTGAGGTTATGCGATTTACATCAATAAGAAACGAGCTGTTTCTCATTTTATTTTTGATACCATGCAGCCTTAGGAACAACATGTTTGAGCTGGCTGATCGGCTTATTGGCATCTACAAAACAGATAACTGCACAAAGAGTATCACCATTAACCCAGGAAGCTTTGTAGTTTCTCAGAAAGCTGCTTGAGTTGGTTCAAGAAATACTGATAGTAGAAATCCCTATGTTTCAATCTCTCCATGCTACTAGAATAGTTCTCTGTTCTGTATTTTTGTGTGCAGTATTGCTGTGTATATTAGTAATAACTATCAGACAAACAATACTTCTGATATGTTCAAAAGATGTTCAGTAAGCGCCGAACAATTGGTTCAGTTTCGCGTCATAATTGATTTCGGGCATAAAATATAATGCAGCAATTCTTATGCCTTGATAAGATGAAATATTTCCCTTTGGGATTTGATGTATCAGTATAATAAAAATTGGCAACTGTTAAATGTCTATAGAAGATGACATTTTCCTTTAGGATTCAACTTATAGTGACAGTAGAAAGAAATTTTACACTAAGTATAATTTGTCTTGTGTAATCAATTGCTTGGTTTATTTTTAGGTAATTGGTTTCATTTATTATGAACAATTATTTTTAAATAACTTGAAATCATGAAAATAATATTTTCAGTGTGCAAACTTCTTTCCTTTGACAGTTAACATATGCAGACATTAGGCATCATAAAACCAAAATTCAGGCAACATCTTCCAGGACAGACTAAAGAAACCTCTGTAAGCCATCAGGCAAACCACAATTATCGCAAATAGTTCTATCAAGATATCATTGTAAAGTATGGCACTACCATTGAAGCTCATCGAAGTTGACAAATACAAGGGCAGCTTCATTTTTCAATCATTGGCTCTAAACTCCAAATGCACCACCCCGGTCATATCTTCAACACCAGGAAAAATACATGCCAAAGGCTAACAACATTCTTTTTGAGAGTTGATTTAAGGTAGTTCATGCTTATATTTGCAAAAGCAACTAAATAAAATTTAGACAACAACAACAACAACAACAACAACCCAGTATAATCCCACTAGTGGGGTCTGGGGAGGGTAGTGTGTACGCAGACCTTACCCCTACCCTGGGGTAGAGAGGCTGTTTCCAAATGACCCTCGGCATCCTTCCCTCCAAGAACTCCCCACCTTGCTCTTGGGGTGACTCGAACTCAGAACCTCTTGGTTGGAAGTGGAGGATGCTTACCATCAGACAATTTGACCGAATTACTCAGAAGATTAGAATTGGTACACACTTTTGGAACGAAGAGATGAGGGTGTAAATGGAACAAAGTGACTAGCTCCGCGTCCAAATTGCCATACTTACGAGTGATATGATTTATTCATAATATTAGAAGATTCAAAATGTTATTAGCACACTGTTTAGTGTTTATCATACTGGGAAATGGGAATTAGGAAGTAATTGATCTCGTGGAGTTGAACGGCCAAGTGATTGATACCCTACTCCCCAAATTTTCAAAAGTCTACGCGTCATTTAGCAAGGGAAAATATCGTATACATTATTATTTTTGACTTTTTAACTTCAATTATACATGATTCTTACGTACTAAAGTTGTTGTCGATACTCCTTCTATTCCATTTTATATTATATATTGTTTGTTTTAATATATTCAAAAAATAATGATATATTTTAATTATTTTTTTACTTTAAATTTCTCAATTACCTATATCAAAGACATGTTTTTGTATGCACAAAAAAGATCATAACATATTTAAGTCTTAAGAAAATAAGTAATAAGAATATTCGTCAATGTATCCGGGGCGGCCCGACGAGTTCTGTGGCCTAAAGCCAAACTTTATGAGGGGTCTTAACTTTTTTGTTTTAAAAAAAATTATTTATTTATTTGAAATCTATTTTTGTAGCGTTTCTTAGATACAAAGTTATTAATAATTTTTTTATAATCAATAACTCCTAATAAGTCTTTCTTAATTGACGATATAACTAATCCATTTAACCTTCTTGAGACATTGTTGATCTTAGGTAAGATTTTATCAATTTAATTTTAAAAATTTCTTTTTGCTAAAGCGACGGTAACAAGAGTTATTAAAATTATTCCATAAGTAATATAGCCATTGAAAAAAGAATCAAATCTTTTTAGTTGACTGAGTGTATCAATTAAACTGTTATCTTCTAATTGTACTATTTTTCTTAATATTTTTAATTCCGAAAATAAATCTAAACCATCAATATCCAATTGATTATTATGCTTTAGTAATCTCAATTTTTACCGCTAAATTGAAAACCAAAAATATTTTCATATACTTCGAATTATTCAAATCTATTTTGAAGTGAAAAAATAGCCTTGTCTACTATGTATAAAGTAATCAACTCCAAAGGACTCTTCGAAATATTTTGAGATTTTATTATCAACATTCTCATCAAATTGCTACTTCCTATATATCATACACTTTTTATGAAATTCGGGTTCAATATTCATTTCAAGTGTAATTTTCGTGGTAGAAATCATAACAGTTGTAAATCTTTCTTCTCTATACTTGTTAAAGAAAGAAATCAAACTTTTTTACTTCATAGAACCTTTTTTAAACTTATACATAGCCCATTAGGTGTAACAACAACCCCTCCCCCCCCCACAAATATGGGGCCTAAAGCGGTTGCTGTATAAGGTAAAATATGATATGACATGTGGCTGACTAAAAGGAAGACACGTGGAATCCAAGATGGGATGGCTGAGGAACGAATGCAACCACTGTGCTTGTTATGTCATCTACATTTTAAGGCTAAGTATTGTGTATTTCTTCGATTATTATATTATTTCAGGATCAAATTAATTCACTTGTCTAGTAACTACGTATAAATTCAACTATACCGTTTTACGGATAGATAGTTTGGCGCCCACCATGAGGCCTTGACAGCTGTGCAATGAAATCGACCATTGCCTTTTTTACTAATGTGTTTTGACTATTTAGCCTTAGAAAAAATTGCAAAAATGACAGATAACATTGTTAACGATGCACACAACCCTGAAATTCGAGGGGATCAACCTCATTTCGAGAACTCAATCAGTGACACCCACAATGTGGGGAATGATGCCACGCCGGTGCTGTAACGATCCGGTCAGTCATTTTGAGTATTACAACCCCGTTCTCCTATTTACTGCTCAATTTATGCTTTACATTTATTATGTGACTTATCGAGGGTAATTGGTTCGGGTCCGGTGAGGTTTTGGAACACTTAGTTCTAAGGTTTAGAACTTAAGTTGAAAAAGTTGATCGAATATTGACTTATGTGTAAACGACCTCAAAATTGAATTCTGATGATTTCAATAGCTCAGTATGGTGATTTTGGACTTAGGAGTGTGTCCGGAAATTATTTGGAGGTTCGTAGTAGAATTAGGCTTAAAATGGCGAAAGTTAAATTTTTGGAAAGTTTGACCGGAGGGGTTGACTTTTTGATATCAGGGTTAGAATTCGATTCTAAAAATTGGAATACCTCCGTTATATCATTTATGACTTGTATGCAAAATTTAAGGTCAATCGGACGTGATTTGATAGGTTCCGGCGTTGTTTGTAGAAATTGAAAGTTTCAAAGTTCATTAGGCTTGAATCTATATGTGATTCGTGTTTTTAGTGTTGTTTGATGTGATTTGAAGGCTCGACTAAATTCGTATGATGTTTTAGGACATGTTGGTATATTTGGTTAAGGTCCCGAAGGTCTCGGGTAGGTTTCAGATGGTTAACGGATCAAATTCAGACTTAGAAGAAAATCTGAAGTTTCTGCCTTCTCATGCAATCGCACCTACGGAAATTACATCGCAGGTGCGAGCTCGCAGAAGCGAGCCTTCCATGTCAGAAGCGCAAGGGCGCTTGGTGAGGCAGCTTCACAGAAGCGGGCAACTCCTCGTAGAAGCGATGCCGCACATGTGGCTCATGTTGCACAGAAGCGCTGGCGCAGAAGCGGGAGGACGGGCGCAGGTGCGGGTAGGCACGCAGGTGCAGTGGAATTTTCCATATCTTCGAAGGCGCAGATGCGGTCCAAATTCAGCAGAAGCGAAAACCCCTGGGCAGTACAAAAACAGAGGGGTTCCGAGCTTTTGCCATTTTTGGGCATTTCAAGCTCGGGTTGGGCGATGTTTGAGCGATAAATCACGGGGAATCTTAAGGTAAGTCATTTGTAATCATTTCTACTCCATAATATTGAATTATCATCGAATAATCCGACTAGATTACGTGTTTTTGAGGTGTAAATCGGGAATATAGGTCTAGGGATTTGGAAATAAGATTTGATGATTTGGAGGTCGAGTTGATGTTGGATTTTGGTAAAATTGGTATAGTTAGTTTCATGGGTGAATGAGCTTTCGTATTTTATAACTTTTATCGGGTTTCGAGACGTGGGCCCACATGCGATTTTTGGGTGAAATTTCGGATTTTGATGGAAAATTTGCATTTTCTTATGGAATTAATTTCTATAAATTTTATTGGCTGAATCGGATTATTTGTGGCTAGATTCGAGGTGTTTGGAGACTGATTCGCGAGGCAATTGCAAAATAAAGAATTACACGATTTGAGGTAAGTAACAGTTCTAAATTTGGCTCTGAGGGTATGAAACCCCGGATTATGTGCTATATAATTGGTTTTGAGGTGACACACATGCTAGGTGACGAGCGTGTGGGCGTGCACCGTAGGAATTGTGACTTGGTCAAATTCTATGGAGCTATGTAGTTGAATAATCTGTTGTTATCTGTACATTCTCCATGTAGTAGAGAAATTGAACCACAAATCATGTTTAGATTATGTGTTGGCACTGTAGGGACCCACATAGGTCGTGCACATGTTGAATTATTTGCTAAATTGTTGTTT
This sequence comes from Nicotiana otophora, assembly GCA_000715115.1. Classification (NCBI taxonomy): domain Eukaryota; kingdom Viridiplantae; phylum Streptophyta; class Magnoliopsida; order Solanales; family Solanaceae; genus Nicotiana; species Nicotiana otophora. Next base: position 43,472 of record AWOL01S0008270.1, on the reverse strand, counting down.
TGTACTGAGTCATAATGTACTTGTTTATTTTATCTCAGTCTCTATTGTTCATTATTGATGCATCATATTATTTTTGTTTGGGCTGATTTGCATAATCATCGAGAGCCCGAGAGACCAGAGAGATTTATGACAGAGTGAGGCCGAGGGCCTGGTTGTGAGGTATTATATTATCGCACGTGAGTTGTCCGTGAGGATCTATATATTATACTATAGCATGTGAGTTGTCCGTGCGGATCCAGATATTATATTATAGTACGTGAGTTGTCCGTACAACACGTGAGTTATTCATGCGGATCCAGGTATTGATACTATAGCACGCGAGTTGTCCGTGCATCACGTGAGTTGTCCGTGCGGATTATAGCACTTGGGTTGTAGGAGTCCCTACGGAGTCTGTAAACACCCCGAGTGAGCGTAGGTACCTACTGAGTGCGAGTGCTGAGTGCTGAGTGCTGAGTGCTGAGTGAATGAAATGGCTTAGTGACTGTGGTACTGAGAGGATGCATATGATTTCATTCTTATTGCACTATAATTTTCATATATTACTGTGTTGGAAATTTCTGAAAGATATTATCTTCTTTTTCAGTCGAATTTGATATGAAATTATTGTTGAGTGTTAAATGTTGAACATGAAAGCGTGCCCTAAATCTTATGTTGGAAATTACTGTAATTGGACTCAACTGTAAAGCTCGTCACTATCTTTAGCTCTTTATTTAGTATTGTTACTTGCTGAGTTGGTTGTACTCATACTACACACTGTACCGCGTGTGCATATCCAGGTACTTCCGTACAAGGCGGCTGCTAGTTTTTCGGAGCTTTATTTGTGGAGACTATTGAGGTAGCTGCTTGGCGTCTGTAGACCTTGACTCTCTTCTTTTCAGTTGTTGTACTGTTCTACATTTTTCAGACAGTATTTTTATCAGTCAGACTTTATTATCATTTAGATGCTCATGTACTCAGTGATATCAGATTTTGGGAATGTATCTTATGTCAGTAATTTATGAGATTTTCTATGAAATTCAAATATTATGTTTTCAAACTTAAAATAAATTTTGGTTTATTGAGGTTGTCGGCTTGACTAGTATTGAGATAGGCGCCATCACGACAAGTTAAGATTTTTGGGTCGTGACAAGTTGGTATCAGAGCCAAGGTTACATAGGTCTCACGAGTCATGAGCAGGTTTAGTAGAGTCTTGCGGATCGGTACGAAGACGTCTGTACTTATGTTTGAGAGGCTGCCGAACCCTTAGGAAAATTTCATTTTCTTGTATTCTATCATGCGAACTTGTTTATTCTGGAAAAACTAAAATTTTGTTATTCTATTCTCTCACAGATGGTGAGAACACGTACTATCGGATCAGACGGTCAGCCACTAGTGCCTCTAGTTAGGGCCGCAAGAGGCCGGGGCCGGGGCCGGGGCCGGGATAGAGGTCGAGGTGTAGCTCGTACAACAGTTGGAGCAGCACCTATAGTACCACCGGTTGCTCCAGCTCAGGAGCAGATTCCAGATATAGCTGAGCCAACAGGACCAGCTCAGGCACCAGCTGTGCCCATTGAGATTCCAGGCCTTCAGGAGAATTTGGCCCAGATATTGACAGTTTGCACTGGCCTTGCTCAGGTGGTTTCGGCTCAGGCCGGGGGAGGTACTCATACCCCTGTTGCCCGTACTCCAGATCAGGTAGTACAAGGACTTCAGATACCGGGGGCACTACCAGCTCAGCCTGTTGCAGCCGCTCAGGCCTCGGTAGTCCATGTTATGGCAGATGATGAGCAGAGAAGACTTGAGAGATTTGGGAGGCTTCGACCTCCATCATTTAGCAGTGCTGATTCAGAGGATGCTCAAGGTTTTCTGGATAAGTGCCAGTGGATACTCCGGACAATGGGTATTCTGGAGACCAGTGGGGTCTTGTTCACTACTTTTCAATTTTCTAGGGCCGCCTTCAGATGGTAGGAGGCTTATGAGAGGCGCAGGCCAGTCGGCGCAGTACCACTTACATGGAAGGAGTTCTCTATTCTCTATTTGGAGAAGTTTGTGCCGCAGTATCATAGGGAGGAGCTGTGCAGACAGTTTGAGAAGCTTTGACAGGATGGCATGTCTGTGACCCATTACGAGATGAGGTTTTCTGAATTGGCTCGTCATGCAGTTTGGTTGGTTCCCACTGATAGGGAGAGGATTAGGAGTTTCATTGATGGCCTCACGTATCAGCTACGATTGCTTATGACTAGAGAAAGGGTATCTAGTGCCACATTTGACGAGGTGGTTGATATTGCTCGACAGATAGAGGTGGTCTATAGCCAGGAGCGTAGTGACAGAGAGGCTAAGAGGCCTCGAGGTTCGGGCGGTTTTGGTGGGATACCTTATGGGGGACATTCCTACCACATCAGGGGTCGCCCTTATAGGCCCGCTCAGACGACTCGTCCAGCTCATCGTGGTGCATCAGCTAGCTACGGTTCTTACAGTGCTCACTCAGTCCAGTCTTCATTCAGTGCACTACCAGTGCAGAGTTCTCATCATGCCTCATCCGCTCAGACTTCTATAGGTAAATCCTCAGGTTATTAGGAGCAACAGTTTCGTCAGAGGAGGGGTTGTTTCGAGTGCGGAGAATTTGGTCATTATAAGAGAGATTGTCCTAGGCTGTTGAGTAGGGCTCCACAGTAGAGTTCTTGATCGGTGGCACCAGCACCAGCAGTTACACCACCCGCCCAACCAGCTCGGGGTAGGTCTCAGTCAGCTAGGGGTCGCCCAAGAGGGGGAGGTCGATTAGATGGCGGTCAAGCCCGATTCTATGCTTTTCCTGCCAGGCCAGATGCCGTTGACTCAGATGCAGTGATCACAAGTATTATCTCAGTGTGCCACCGGGAAGCTTCTATATTATTTGACCCTGGTTCTACTTATTCATATGTATTATCGTACTTTACTCATTATCTGCATATGCCCCGTGAGTCCTTAGTTTTATCTGTTCGTGTATCTACGCCGGTGGGCGATACTGTTATCGTGGACCGTGTATATCAGTCTTGTGTGGTAACCATTAGGGGACTGGAGACTAGAGTTGATCTCTTACTGCCTAGTATGGTTGATTTTGATGTAATTCTGGGTATGAATTGGTTGTCTCCATGTCATGCTATTCTGGACTGTCATGCAAAAACCGTGACGTTAGCAATACCGGGGTTGCCGAAGGTCGAATGGAGAGGTTCTTTAGATCATGTTCCCAGTGGGATAATTTATTATTTGAAAGCCTAACGTATGGTTGGGAAGGGGTGTTTGTCATATTTGGCTTTTGTGAGAGATGTTGATGCAGATACTCCTACTATTGATTTAGTACCGGTCGTGCGAGACTTTTTCGATGTATTTCCTGCAGACCTGCCGGGTATACCGCCCGACAAGGATATTGATTTTGGTATTGACTTGGTGCAGGGCACTCATACCATTTCTATTCCTCCGTATCGTATTGCCCCAGCTGAGTTAAAAGAATTGAAAGAGCAACTTTAGGAACTTCTTGATAAGGGGTTTATTAGGCCTAGTGTGTCACCTTGGGGTGCAACAGTTTTGTTAGTGAAAAAGAAAGATGGTACTGTGTGGATGTGCATTGATTACAGACAGCTGATCAAAGTTACAATCAAGAACAAATATTCTTTGCCGCGTATCGATGATTTATTTGACCAACTTCAGGGAGCAGGGTATTCTCCAAAATTGATTTGAGATTGGGGTATCACCAATTAAAAATTCGGAATTCGAATATTCTAAAAACGACATTCAGAACTCGTTATGGTCACTATGAATTTCTTGTGATGTCATTTGGGCTAACCAATTCCCCAACAACATTTATGCACCTGATGAATAGCGTATTCCAGCCGTATCTTGACTCATTTGTCATGGTATTTATTGATGATATCCTGGTGTACTCACGTAGCTAGGAGGAGCATGTACAACACTTGGGTACTGTATTGCAGAGTCTGAGAGAGGAGAAACTATATGCCAAATTCTCTAAGTGTGAATTCTGGCTTAGTTCGGTGGCATTCTTGGGACACATAGTGTCCAGTGAAGGGATTAAGGTGGATCCGAAGAAAATAGAGGCAGTTCAGAGTTGGCCCAAGCCATCTTTAGTTACTGAAATTTGGAGTTTTCTCGGCTTGGTTGGTTATTATCGTCGCTTCATGGAGGGTTTCTCGTCTATTACGACGCATATGACTAAAGTGACCCAAAAAGGTGCCCCGTTCAGGTGGTCGGGTGGGTGTCAAGAGAGCTTTTAGAAGCTCAAGACGACTTTGACTACAACTCCGGTATTGGTGTTGCCTATGGGTTCAGGGTCTTATACTCTGTATTTTGATGCGTCGCGTATTAGACTTTGCACAGTGCTTATGCAAGACGGTAGGGTGATTGCCTATGCGTCCAGACAATTAAAGGTACATGAGAAGAATTATCTGGTCCACGACCTTGAGTTAGCAGCTATTGTTCATGCCTTGAAGATTTGGCGACATTATTTGTATGATGTCCATTGTGAGGTTTATACCGATCACTAGAGTGTACAACATCTATTTAAACAGAATGATCTTAATTTGCGGCAGCGAAGGTGGTTGGAGTTGCTTAAGGATTATGATATCACCATTCTCTATCATCCCGGAAAGGCCAATGTGGTGGCCGATGCCTTGAGTCGTAAGGCGGAGAGTTTGGGCAGCTTATCATACTTATCGGTAGAAGAGAGGCCTTTAGCCTGGGATGTTTATGCTTTGGCCAACCAGTTTGTAGATGTTTTCAAGCCGAATCGAGTTTTGGCTTGTGTGGTTTCTTGGTCTTCTTTATATGATCGCATCAGAGAGCGCCAGTATGATGACCCCCATCTGCTTGTCCTTAAGGACACGGTTCAACACAGTGATACCAAGGAAGTCACTATTGGGGATGACAGTGTATTACATATACATGGCAGGCTATGTGTGCCTAATGTAGATGGTTTGCGTGAGTTGATTCTCCAGGAAGCTCACAGTTCGCGGTACTCCATTCATCCAAGTGCCGCGAAGATGTATCAGGATTTGAGGCAACACTATTGGTGGAGGCGAATGAAGAAAGATATAGTTGGGTTTGTAGCTCAGTGTTTAAATTGTCAACATGTGAAATACGAGCATTAGAGACAGGGAGGATTGCTTCAGAGACTTGAAATTCTGGAGTGGAAGTGGGAGCGTATTACCATTGACTTAGTAGTTGGGCTCCCATGGACTTTTAGGAAGTTTGATTGTCACGGCCCGAGCCTGGAGGCGAGACCGGCACCCGGTGCCTTACCTATCCTTGCGTACCACATGCGACTAAGAGACTCTGAATATGTAATGTCATACTCTGGCCATGGGCCCCATTACAAGATAATGTGCGAAGCAAAATATAAAACTGAATAAAGACTAATGCTGACTAAATGTCAACATAAAGCTGGGCTGGCAAGGCCGTCATAACTACTATAACAGGCAAGCCAACAAAATGTACGTGCAGGGCCTACAAGCCTAACATACTGCACTTAACTGACAGGGTATGTCTACAAGCCTCTACTGATAGATGTACTATGATCGGAACAGGGCCCCGACCTACCCATAACCTATCTACATATATACACAAGATGTACACAAAACATCTATACCCAGCAACTCTGAAGGATGTGGAGCTTACCGATAAAGCTGAACTCGGGAAACACCTACTGAGGAGGTCTACCGTCTGTCTGTCTGAACCTGCATGCATGAAATGCAGCGTCCCTAGAAAGGGACGTCAGTACGAAATAATGTACCGAGTATGTAAGGCAGTATACAGAAAACTGAAACTGAACTGATAATCTAAACATATGCTTACCTGCTGATACTGACTCAATTCTCTCAATATAATAAGTAAAATAGCTGTTCGACCCTATAAAGATCAGTATATATATATATATATATAACTGCTCTGCCGTAGTAGGCTCGCTCATAGACGCTCGGCCATACTAGGCTCTGTATCTCGGCCAACTGGGCTCGATCATAGGCGCTCAGCCTCAGTAGGCTCGGTATATAACTTACCATCTGATCAGAGGTTGCCCAATAGGGGCGTGCTCATCAATTATAGCTTGATGGTAATGGAAATATTGTAATACTGTCCTCCTAACTAACTTTCTAACTAACCACTCTAATAAGTTAGCTAACGTTTCTCTTAACCACATTAGCTAACTATGGTTAGTAATCCTACTTATCTCAACAAAATCCATATATATTTTATGACGGTTAGATGTAGAATTGGAATAGATGTGTTAATGTATCATGATGAAGCTAGTTCTTCGTGTTGCTAATCACAATCTCAGTATTATAAGCCATGTCTTATTATATAATAACGTTTTGCTATATTGTTATTACAGTGTGGAAGATATATAAAAATCTAATTTGTACACGTAATATGTATTGCACACTTATTGAGGAAATGCAATGTAATTCAAACGAATTCTAGTGGCCATAAAACATAATTGATTTGATAAGATAATAAACATACCAAATGTAATAGACCAAGCAATACATGCTTATTCCTTATAGTTTCTTTGAATGACGTACAATTCATGGAGACACAAGCTATATATCAAAAGAAAATACTCAAATGAATATGAAGTCCCGATAAAGAGAATATTGTAGCTTACAAAACTAGAAAAATATACGTAAATTTCGGGATATGAATTTTTCTTTATGCTTCTTTATCAGACTCGTGTAATTACGGAATTATGCCAAAATGAAAGAAGGGCTTAGCCTTAACATACCTGGAGTAAAAAAAAATCTGTATAATATTCTTGAAAAAGATTGCACCGTACTCCTTTAGAACCGCAAAATTTTACGTTGCTATGGTTCTAACAATTCTCGTTGGAATTGTTTGGTTGCAAGAATTTTATTGAAATCTTGCTGGATGGAGTTTGAACGTAATGTTTATGAAACCAAATTCTGGTTTGAAATGTGTTGAATAGGATTTTTTTAGGAAGAAAACCAAATCTTGTAATGTTATGAAACTAAGTTTTATAAGGTCTTACACTTACTTACACGTAAGTGTCTTGTAACTTTAAATGGACACTAAGCCACTGTGACTAAGTGTTATAGGCCATAGTAGTGGCTTGCTTCCATGTGGAGGTGGGGGTGAGAATTATTAAATCTTTATCCACTTATTAGGTAATGTACCGTTACCCGGTTATTAACCAATTACCCGCATAATGAGAATTATCTCAAATTATCTAAAAATACTACTCATTTTTAATATACTTTATACATCATACTATCGCGGTCATATGGTACCTTGTATGGTACTAGTCCATAAATATCAGGTATTGTAGCTCGGACCGTGTTTTATCCCAAATCGACAACCTTCAACGAAACTCATTTTCTTTAGTTCGTGTACCCTTTACCTTCATGGCACTTACTTATTATTTGTTATCAATAGAATAAATATGCTAACCTCAGGATAATCTCACCCCCGAGTTTATGTCAATTAACTGAAGACGAAACTTTAACGTACGAAAAACGTGAGATGTAACATCCTTCCCTCTTAGAAACATTCGTCCTTGAATGTATACTCTTAGATAACTTGGAAAAATTTTGCCAGAGTTTCCTCCATACACTAGATTAAAACCACCCTGTGCACAGCCAGAAAGCATACTATACATGCCACACTTGGTCGCACATAGCTGTCTATTATAAATTCGGAACATCAAAAACAAGAGCTTACCTGAGGACTTACTGGCCTGAATAGGGCTGTGCTGAGGTATCCCATCTTGAGTCATATCTTCGGTTTGAAATAGGTGGGGGTATTTAGATTGTATTTCTTCCTTCGCTTCCTACATCATCTCTTCCACATTCTTGCTTCTCCATAAGACCTTCACGGAGGCTACCTCCTTATTCCGTAGATTGCAGATTTTTCGGTCTAGGATGGCAACCGGAATTTCCTCGTATGACAAGCCCTCTATAATCTGTACATCATCCATGGGCACCACTCGGGTAGGATCGCCAATGCACTTTCGTAATATAGATACGTGAAAAACCAGATGGACATACTCTAATTTCGAGGGTAATTCTAACTCATAAGCTACTTGGCCCAATATCCGAATGATCATATAAGGCCCAATATCCCATGAGCTAAGCTTGCCTTTCTTTCCAAACTTCATCACCCCTTTCATAGGTGACACCTTTAAGAATACCCAGTCATTAACCTCGAACTTTAGATCTCGTCGCCGCACGTCAGAATATGACTTCTGACGACTCTGAGCTGTCAACAGTCGCTCCCGGATGAGCTTTAACTTTTCTATGGCCTGCTGAACCAGGTCTGGCCCATGTAATCCAGATTCTCCAACATCAAACCACCCTATAGGATATCCGCACTTACGCCCATACAAAGCCTCGTACGGACCCATCTGGATACTGGAGTGGTAACTGTTATTATATGCAAACTCGATAAGAGGTATATGTTCATCCTAACTTCTTTTAAAATCCAATACACATGCTCGTAACATATTCTCGAGCGTCTGAATTGTGCGCTCGGCTTATCCATCAGTATGCGGATGAAAAGCTGTGCTGATATTCACCTGAGTCCCTAGACCCTTCTGAAATGACCTCCAAAAATGTGCTATAAACTGGGCCCCATAGTCAGATATAATAGATATTGGTACTCCTGTAGCTGCACTATCTCCTTAATATATAATTTTGCATATTCTTCTGCTGTATATATAGATCTGACCGATAGGAAATGAGCTAATTTCGTGAGCCTATCGACTATCGCCCATATGGAATCGAACTTACGATAAGAATNTATATAACTTTGCATAATCTTCTGCTGTATATGTAGATCTGACCGGTAGGAAGTGAGCTGATTTCGTGAGTCTATCGACTATCACCCATATGGAATCGAACTTACGATTAGAACGAGGTAAACCCGTGATAAAGTCCATGTTTATCGCTTCCCATTTCCATGTCGGGATCTCTATAGTCTGCATTAGCCCTCCAGGCTTCTGGTGCTCTAGCTTTACCTGCTGGCAACTAGGACACTGAGCAACATACTCGGCAATGGTCTTCTTCATATCGTTCCACCAATACATATCCTTAACGTCATGATACATCTTCGTCGACCCAGGGTGAATGGAGTACCATGAATAATGTGCCTCTGACATAATCCTGTCTTGTAGCCCTGCTACATCTGGAACACACAAACGACCCCTGTATCTAAGAACCCCATCTCCCTTGAGTTCTAACAACGACTTCTTCTGCTGCGAAACTCGCTCTCTCAACTTGACAAACTCTGGGTCCTCGTACTGCTTCTCCTTTACTTTAGCTATGAGAGATAATTTTGCAGTATTTTGGAGTACAACTCCACCATTGCCAGAGTCTACTAACCAAACCATCAAACAAGCTAATTGATGAATCTCTCTAGTTAATTGTCTTTTTTAGGTCTCTACATGTGCTAAGCTACCCATAGATTGACGACTTAAGGTATTTGCTACCACATTAGCTTTCCCTGGGTGGTAGAGAATATTAACATCTTAATATTTTAATAACTCAAGCCATCGCCTCTGTCGCAAATTCAACTCTTTTTGCTTGAAGATATATCGCAGGCTCTTATGATCTGTAAATATATCAACATGAACACCATATAAATAATGCCGCCATATCTTAAGCGCATGGACAACCGCAGCTAACTCGAGGTCGTGGGTCGGATAATTCCTCTTATGCTTCCTTAAATGCCTTGAAGCATACTCAATTACATTCCTATGTTGCATTAGGACACACCCTAATCCGACACCTGAGGCATCACAATACATAGCATAACCATCTGGACCCTCTGGAAGTTCTAGAACTGGCGCTGAGGTCAACCTGTTCTTAAGCTCTTGAAAACTCTGCTCGCAAGCCTCTGTCCACTGAAACTTAGTCGCTTTCTATGTCAACTTGGTTAATGGTGATGAAAGAGAAGAAAAACCCTCTACGAACCTCTGGTAGTTTCCTGCTAATCTAGAAAGCTACGAATCTCTGTCGGAGTGGTAGGTCTAGGCCAGGATTTCATAGCCTCAATCTTCTGAGTGTCTACCTTTATACCTCCATCGGATACAATGTGCCCCAAGAATGCTACAGACTTCAACCAAAACTCACATTTAGAAAACTTAGCATATAATTTATTATCACGAAGGGTTTGGAGTACCGCTCATAGGTGGTCCACATGCTCATCCTCTGAACATGAATAAACCAAAATATCATCAATAAAGACTATCACGAACAGATCTAAATATGGCCGGAATAGGCTATTCATCAAGTCCATAAACATGGCAGGTGCATTCGTCAACCCGAAGGACATGACAAGGAACTCGAAGTGTCCATATCAGGTCTTGAAGGCTGTCTTGGGAATATCTTTCTCCCGAACTCTGACCTGGTGGTATCCCGACCTCAAATCTATCTTTGAAAAGCATCTAGCCCCCTGCAACTGATCAAACAGGTCATCGATCCTTGGAAGTGGATACTTATTCTTGATAGTTATCTTGTTCAGCTGCCTATAATCGATACACATACTCAGCGAGCCGTCTTTCTTCCGCACAAACAATATCGGTGCACCCCAAGGTGAAGTACTGGGCCTGATGAAACCTTTCTCCAGCAAATCTTTTAACTGCTCCTTCAACTCCTTCAATTCGGCAGGTTCCATTCTATACGGAGGGATGGATATTGGTTGAGTTCCCGAAAGCAAAATCGATGCCAAAATCAATCTCTCGCTCTGGGGAAATACCTGGAAGTTCATCTGGAAATAAATCTGTGTACTCGTTTACGACTGGAATAGACTGAAGTGTAGGTATCTCAGTTTTTATATCTCTAACTCGCACAATATGATAAATTCACCCTTTTGCGATTATTTTCCTCGCCTTCATATAGGAAGTAAACCTACCTTTGGGTGTCGCTGTATTACCTATCCACTCAAGGACGGGCTCACCCGAAAAATGAAATCTAGCTATCTTTGCTCGATAATCAACTATGGCATAGCAAGCTGCCAGCCAGTCCATGCCTATGATAGCATCAAAATCCAACATCTCTTGCTCAACTAGGTCGGCTGAGGTCTGACGACCACAAACTGATACCGTACAACCTCGGTAAACCCGTCTAGCAATAATCGATTCTCCCGGTGTAGATACCGCAAAAGGATCACTTAGTATTTCAGGCACTATACCAAATTTCCCCGTGACAAATGGGGTAATACATGATAAAATAAATCCTCGGTCTATCAAGGCATAAGCATCATGAGAGCAAATGGTCAACATACCTGTCACAATGTCTGGTGAAGACTCTTGGTATTGTCGACCCGCTAAAGCATAGCTACGATTCTGGTTACCACCTGAATTGGAAATTCTACCTCTGCCTCGACCTCTACCAGCCGAAGATTGAGACCCGCGCCCTGAAGGATGCACAGACATAGATGATGCTGTTGCTGAATTTGCTGGTTGCGCCATACCCCCAGAATCTCTATTTGGGCAATCTCGCATCATATGCCCCGGATGTCCACATGTATAACAAGCATCAGAACCGGCTCGACATTGGCCCAAGTGTCCTCTACCGCAGATGGCACACCACTACATAAATGGCTGTGTCTGCCCCGAACCTCGTTGTCACTTCAAACTTGATGCCTGGGAGCTTTCACCTGGTCCTGACTGAGTATATCAGTCATACCTGCAACCCTGTAGCTGAGGTGGCGGAGGTCTAGGTGGCCGTTTGAAGTACTGGGGCCTGTAACTACCCTGAGACTGCTCCTAAGACCAGGCAAATCTCATCCTCTTACGCTGCCCTGAGTCAGTCCTCTATGTACCCTACTGTTGATGCTTACCCCTTTCTATAATGCCCAGATCTGGGAGATATCCATACTATCCTGCAATGCAGCGATGGAACATGCCTCGGTCAACTATGGGGCCAACCCTGCTATAAACCTATGAATCCTGTCCTGCATAGTAGCAACTATCGATGGTGTATATCTGGCCAATGAGTCAAAACGGAGACTATACTCTCGAACACTCATATTGCCCTGCTTGAGGGCTAGAAACTAATCGACTCGGGCCTGTCGGATCTCTCACGGTAAGTACTGGTCAAGGAAGGCATCTGACAAATTCTCCCAAATAGCAGGAGGTGTATCACATCTCCTGGACCTTTCCCATCCCTCGTACCAAAGGATGGCTATATCTCGAAGTCAAAAAGTTGTTAGCTCAACTTCCTCTTTCGCCGTGGCATGCATAACCCGAAAGATCCTGTAAAGCTGATCTATGAAATCCTGTGAGTCCTCCCTCTGATCTGTCCCCGTGAACTCTGGGGGACTCAAAGCAATAAACTCTCAGACCCTTGAACTCCAAGATCCCTCAGAAGGTCCTGCACTAGCGGATGCCCTAGCCTGTTGCTGGGTAGCTACCAACTGTGCCAACAAATTCACCGCACTCCTCAAGTCCTGATCTGATGGAAGTGGAGGGGGAACTGGATGTGCGATCTCCCTAGGAATATCCTCAGGTGGCGGAGGAGCCGGTAATGACTGGGTAGGGGTCTCTCCCTAGGCCTCCGATTGGGCCCCATCTACTGGGGGGTAACCTGCTATTCCCTTCACCTATTGTTGTTTCTCTCCTTTGGCTAGCCGTAGTCTTCCTAGTTACCGTCATCTATGCATGCAAACGCCAACACGTAAGTTTAACTCAAATTTCCTATAACTCAGTGCTACAACACGATTTAGATTTGAAAGAAGGGTAACCAACTCCTAAATGCCCTGTAGTCCCCTGCTTATATAATGTGGTGCACCACACATCTATAAACAAGACCCTACTAGACACGGCATGTGGACTCCCTAGGATAGAACTACTATGATATCACTTTTGTCACGCCCTGAGCCTGGGGGAGAGACCGGCACCAAGTGCCTTACCTATCCTTGCGTACCACATACGACTAAGAGGCTCTGAATATGTAATGTCATATTCTGGCTATGGGCCCCATTACAAGATAATGTGCGAAGCAAAATATAAAACTGAATAGAGACTAACGCTCACTAAATGTCAATATAAAGCTGGGCCGGCAAGGCCGTCATAACCACTACAACTGACAAGCCAATAAAATATACGTGCAGGGCCTACAAGCCCAATATACTGCACTTAACTAACAGGGTATGTCTACAAGCCTCTACTGATAGATGTACTGTGATCAGAACAGGGCTCCGACCTACCCATAACCTATCTACATATATACACAAGATTTATACAAAACTTCTAGACCCGGCAACTCCGAAGGATGTGGAGATTAGCGATAAAGCTGAACTCGGGCAACACCTACTGATGAGTTCTACCCGTCTGTCTGTCTGAACCTGCACGCATGAAATGCAGCGTCCCTGGAAAGGGATGTCAGTACGAAATAATGTACCGAGTATGTAAGGCAATATACAGAAAGCTGAAACTGAACTGATTATCTAAACATATGCTTACCTGCTGATACTGACTCAATTCTCTCAATATAATAAGTAAAATAGCTGCTCGGCCCTATAAGACTTGGTATATATATATATATATATATATATATAATTGCTCTGCCATAGTAGGCTCGCTCCTAGGCGCTCGGCCATACTAGGCTCTGTATCTCGGCCAACTGGGCTCGCTCATAAGCGCTCGACCTTAGTAGGCTCGGTATATAACTTACCATCTGATCAGAGGTTGCCCAATAGGGGCCTGCCCATCGATTATAGCTCGATGGTAATGAAAATACTGTAATACTGTCCTCCTAACTAACTTTCTAACTAACCACTCTAATAAGTTAGCTAACGTTCCTCTTAACCACCTTAGCTAACTATGGTTAGTAATCCTACTTATCTCAACAGAATCCATATATAGTTTATGACTGTTAGATGTAGAATTGGAATAGATGTGTTAATGTATCATGATGAAGCTAGTTCTTCATGTTGCTAATCACAATCTCGGTATTATAAGACATGTCTTATTATATAATAACATTTTGCTATATTGTTATTACGGTGCAGAAGATATATAAAAATCTAATTTGTACACGTAATATGTATTGCACACTTATTGAGGAAATGCAATGTACTTTAAATGAATTCTAGTGACCACAAAACACAATTGATTTGATAAGATAATAAACATACCAAATGTAACAGACCAAGCAATACATGCTTATTCCTTATAGTTTCTTTGAATGACGTACAATTCATGGAGACACAAGCTATATATCAGGTAAAAATATTGACTAGTATTTAGCATTAGTTTTTGCAATATAGATTGGTTTGAAATTTGAGTTGTTCTATATAGACTCTCTGCTCTCTGGACTGGAAAAAGGAAATACTCAAATGAATATAAAGTCCCGATAAAGAGAATATTGTAACTTACAAAACTAAAAAAATATACATAAATTCCGGGATATGAATTTTTCTTTATGCTTCGTTATCATACTCGTGTAATTACGAGATCATGCCAAAATAAAAGAAGGGCTTAGCCTTAACATACCTGGAGTAGGGAAAAATTCTCGTTGCTATGGTTGCACTGTACTCCTTTAGAACCGCAAAATTTTACGTTGCTATGGTTCTAACAATTCTCGTTGGAATTGTTTGGTTGCAAGAATTTTATTGAAATCTTGCTGGATGGAGTTTGAACGTAATGTTTATGAAACCAAATTCTGGTTTGAAATGTGTTGAATAGGATTTGTTTAGGAAGAAAACCAAATCTTGTAATGTTATGAAACTAAGTTTTATAAGGTCTTACACTTACTTACACGTAAGTGTCTTGTAACTTTAAATGGACACTAAGCCACT